>JASCZW010007128.1:0-73534 GCA_034211315.2 Aedes japonicus | reverse complement strand
ATTCCTGGAGACGATCGCCTCAGTACGCCTTTTCTCACTTCTCCCAAAACTGGCTGTGCCGAACTCATGATGGACAGCTCAGCGGTGACCAATCAATGCTGAACGAAGGTGAGGGCGTGGTATCGATCGATGATGGGATTGTCTACAGAAATGCAGGCTCGTGCTGGTGTTCTTCGCACCAAAGCACACCACATCATCATGCCCGATGAATTAGAGAGATATGTTTAGGTGTCGTTGAGGCGTCATAAGACTTTAACGCATTGATATGGGTATATATTTTATAATTTCGTTGCTGCTGATATTGATGAAAAGAGCGACATGATATTATTCGCAGAAGCTGGCGAGATAAGGAAGTGTCATGACCACAATACTGCTCTCTCATAGTTGCAGAGAAGCATTGCATTGGACAATACAAACATACATTAGGGAGAAGAAATGTTCTTTAATATAAGTGTGATCCGTTTTGCGACAAACAAGATCTTTTATCCTGTTCTGTTCAGCAACGAGTTTTGCTCTCCACAAGCGGGAGGGTAATAATTTGCAAAAATAAAAATACTGGTGGAGCAGAATTTTCGCAGACGCATGTCGCTGCCTGTCATACGATACCTTTCGTTTTACAGTTGCTGGTGTTTCTTTATCGTCATCGTTCCACGTCCCGTAATTAAAACGATTGCCCGTAGACGTTTACAGACGAAAAAATATGGTTCATTATTGCCGCGATAGTGTCATCCGTGCATAATTTATTTACCAGAGGAAATGAGGGTAGTTCTTTTGCTTTTTCATTTCTTCGTAAGAATTCCGAAGGTTTGCCGTTAGATAAAACATTGGCAACAGGATGTTTCCACCAGGCGTTTCGTTGACAAATTCATTACTGCCACTAATTTTTTGAAGTTTTAACCCGTACACATATCTTTTCGCTAAATGCTTTAGAATATTTTGTGAAATATCTTTATATGACCATATATTAGTTGAGTTTTCATGAAACTCATTTCTAAAACGAGCAGCAGATTACAATATAATTCTGCTGTTGGTGTTATATTTACGATAACAATGATGGAACTGTAGATTGATTCCAGAGTACGCCCACGATTACAACGACGAGACCACACGCATCTAATTTGAATGTCGCTTCAAGGTGCCATGATTTGCAACATAAATGTACATAGAAGCGCATATTACATACTATAAAGTGCCAGTATTGATACAATAAGTTTATCAGACAAGAAGAACATAGCTGTAAATTGTATATTGTTCTTTGTGATAAGGGAATTTAAAGTACAACACTGATATAATTATGCAGTTAAATGCTACACGGTGACAATGATTAAATCCACTGAATTTCCTTTGTTTGGATAACATAAATTCCTTTCGAAGAAAATCTAACATGTCAAGCTGAACAATACATTAGTCCTAAGTAACATGGAGAGATTCTCTTCGTCGACTTTCTCTTTGCTAGTATTTGTTTGTCTATTAAACGATTTTATTGATGTTTTCGACGTATTGGATCCTTGGATTACACTTTATACTACCGTCCTGTATGTGGAAAAATACTTGAATATGTTTTTAAATTCCGCTGCAGGGAACGCAAAGAGAAAGTCGACAAAGCGAGGTTACCAATGTTACTTAGGATATAATGCATTGTTTAGATTGATGTGCAGTTTGTAATTATTGATTAAATTGGTAAAATCTACGATGCGTGTCGAAAAAATCTACTTTTACACCAAAGGATGGACCCGGAAATTATTGCAACACATTTAACTTACTATAAAATCTCATGTACCTGTGTATTTTCTTAAAAAGACCGAGCGTTTTATAGTTGCAGCTCCGTTACTGAACAGAACTTGTGGAAGAAACCACATAGACGGAGCTGGGGCAAAAAGCTTTACATCTTCAATGTCCAAGTTCATTAATTCATTCTATTTATATATTAGTACCAGCACCGACCACGTCCTCATGGTCTTCGGGGAGGCGGAAGGATGATTAGTTTGACAATCATTGCGTCTTCACTAATTGCCAAGGAAGGCTAGTTTTTGTGTTAGTGAGACAGGTTGTTTTTAGATCACGGATGCACTGTGGTATATGTGGTAAGCGATCAATGAAAGCGCAGTAGCTTTCTATTTTAAAGTGGCTCTAGAAAAGGGCAACTGGCCAGTTATGGAAATCTCACCAAAATATCAATTCATCATGCGATGCAGTTTTACTTGGGAACTTCGCGTTGCTAGTTATCGTGGAAACTTTTCTTGAGTGAACTTTCTGTATGAGAGAATGAAATATCGCGAACTTTTCCTACTCGAGTCACCGGTGCGAGGATACGAAATAAATAAGATCAATTTTCTCTCTATATCTTTACCACTTCATTCGTTACGTGAAAAGCACACTTGCGCATTTCATTGAAATGGAATCTAGCCAGAAAGATATTTCGCATAAATCTATACACTCTCTTCAACCTGTTGTATGTCCGATTGCTGACTGTCTGGCCTCAGGAGGTTAGGTTAAATTTCTCCTCAATGCACCAAGTTGTTCCAGCAGACGTTTTCTACCACTCGTAATTTGCGGTGGAACAATACAGGGTGCGGAAGAAAATAATGCGAAAATGTTCAAACTAGAGTAGTGAGTTAATTCGTGTAGCTAGTGACCAATTTCTGTCGAAAGTGTATTTGTTTATGTTTACTTTCAAGTGCTGCTTCCAAACATTCTATTTTGTTTTATTTCGTCAAAAAGGCTCGCGAAAGAAGTGATCACCAGTTTGTTGCTCGCCCAGAAGAAGCCGGAAGAGATAGTTAAGGTGGTAGGGTGCCATCTGGCAACAGTTTAGTGCATAAAAAGTCCCTGCAGGACGGTCCTGAGCAGCGGAAGCCAGGTTTGCGGTCCTTGCTCGCAACCCGGTGCGTTCCATAAGATTACTTGCAAAGGAAGTTAATATTTCGGAGAAATCCATGCGAAGAATCATCAAAGAAGACCTGCATACATCTTTCAGAGCCAGAATGAAACGCCACTTGATTACGGACCGGGTCAAGGAACTACGAGTGACTCGTTCTAAGAGATGGCTTTCCTTGTTGGAGAAGGAAAAAATGATAATCCTGCTCTCCGACGAAAAGCTTTTCAGCATCGATGCTGTGGCCAACAGCCGCATGGAACGGTTCATTTCACCGCAGAAAAAGGAGAACGTTCCGGAAAAAGTGAAATTCAAATTTCAAACCAAACATCCGGCTGGTGTCATGATGTTTGGATTGGTGGCGTCCAACAGTTGAAAAATGCCGACTGTTTTCATTGATGCTGGAGTTAAAATCAATACCGAAGTGTATATCGGTATTTTAAATGACCAAGTGCTTCCCTGGGTGAAGGCCAACTTCTCCGAGGACCAAAACGTTGTCCTACAGCAGGATAGAGCGCCGTGTCACACGTTCAATCGAATCCAACAATAGTTGTACGATAACACGAAGTTTTGGCCAAAGGATCTGTAGGTCCCCTAGCAGTCCAGATCTTAATCCATTAGATTATTCGATATGGGCATTTGTTGAAGCACGAGCCTGCAAAACGTCACACCCTAGTGTGAAAACCCTGAAGTCAACCATAACACGCACATGGCAGTCAATGTCGGAGAAAACGTCCGAAAAGGCATGCTCTGGCTTCCGGCGTTGGCTCGAGAATGTTATTGATAAAAATGGAGGACACATTGAATAAATTTGTTCAAAAGGACTTTACAAAGTTAACTGCAGTCGTAAATGTTGTTGTTATTGCTTGAATTAGTTGAAAATGGGATTTGAAATAAATAGAACATATTTTCGCATTATTTTCTGCCGCACCCTGTACTTTGTTTTTTGGCCAACCAAATTTTCGAGTTCAGAAGCGAACCGAAAAATCTATCAAAGTTGTGAAAAAGCGCCAATGTGCCAATCGTAAACAATGACTTTAATCGTCGATTTCTCACGAATCGCATCCATATAATGTTACTACGCCATATGGTTGAGCAAATTTCCTCTATCAGATACTGGTGTCAGAAAGCCTGAATCAGTTTTTATTCATGAGCAATTCACGTTTAAAGTCATTGTTGAACCCAAGTAGCACACCACGAATCATAATTAGTTGCAGCAACTTGATTATGACTTACATGAAGACAAATTTATGTTTTCTCAACTTAATGGCAACATGTGTGCTACTAGGAAACGTTCCACATGTTTGAGTAGAAATATCGAAGAGCGGGATAAAAACAAACATCAAAACTTTTGTGAACATCGCCTACACATACACACTTAGAAATTATGAATTTTACACGATACGTAATTCATGTTTGTAAAAGTCGGGGCACGTAAAGAAAGATTTCGTGATGAAATGATGTCTCCTGAGACTGACACAAACGCAATTCGACGAAAGACGTGTTTGATTGAATTTATTTTCGCATCTCTTTGAACTCATTCTTATGTGCTAAAGAGACGCTTGCATGTGTCGGTCTCAGGAGACAGAAATTTACATGACATTTTGGTAGTGTGTAGTCACTAGAGATAAAGAACAAAGCCGAGGGGATATTTGTTTGTATCGGATCTGGAATACGAGTGAAACGTTGTGAGATGGAGAAACGAAAGATCTTTCGCGATGAGAAATGAAACGTTTCCTCACTCTCCGCTTTCATGAACTTTGCATTGAATTTCATTAGCGAACTTTGAGTGCGCAGTTCCTCGGCAATGAGCAAAGAGTGAACGTTTTTGAAAATGATATTTCCAACCAGAGACGTAGTAAGAGTTGGTGGCGCCCCTGGCAAACCAAGGAAATGACGCCCCAACTTATATTGCTTGCTGCATGTTTTGTTTCAATTAGTCATTTTATATACTCTCGAATTATTTGTGACTTACGTTGACGAAATTATTTATATTATTGTTAATATTGCACACAATGAATAAGCATTATGTTATCTACATTTACTTATTTTTATTGTTACATTTGCAAGTTTGTGTTAAATCGAGTCTAATAGATCAGTACAGCAATAAAATGCATGTTTATCCGTTGAAATAACTTACACACTTAGAAATTATGAATTTTACACGAGACCTAATTCATGTTTGTAAATAGTCCGGGAACGTAAAGTCGGGGAATGTAATAGTCGGGGAACGTAAAGAAAGATTTCGTGTAAAATTATGTCTCCTGAAACTGAAACATACGCAATTCGACAAAAGATGTGTTCAGTTGAATTTATTTTCTCATCTCTTTCAACACATTCTTATGCGCTAAAGGACGCTTGCATGTGTCGGTCTCAGGGACAGAAATTTACACGAGATTTTGGTAGTGTGTATATAAACATTTATACTTCAAATTCATTCAAAACATCCGCTTACGTGCTTAAGCTGAAGCAAACTGATCAACAATACAATTCAAATCAGTATCTGGTAGCGATTTCTTTTCTTCCGAAAGAATGGCCAAGACAGAGAATCTAGAACGAAAATAGTTTTTTTTCCTAGCTTGCTTGCTGAAGCTACGTTTAAACGATGCCAATGTAACTAGAAGCGTCAAAAAATTCACAGAGCCGTTTTGATGTTGTAGAGAATATCCAAGGATACAGTTCAATAACGGAGTAGAAGAGCTCAAGCCAGGCAACATCTCACCAATTTGCCGTTTAAGAACATTTACTTCAGATACTAGCTCTACTATATCAATATCAGTAGCATACTTTAGTTCAAAGTCTTTTGCGGCCTCCTTCAATTGTGGAACAGTCATAGATTTGGGTTCGTGTCCTGTCAAGAATAAGGATTCCGATACTATATCCAAAATTGATTCTCCACGCTGCTCTATTTGTTGCAATATTTTGTCAAATATCGAGCTTAAACTCGACCACGTAAACCTGTTTTCAGTCGTGTTATGGCCCAGACACAATGATAATGGAAGCTGAACTCAAAGGCAAACGGCAGAGCTCGTTCTGAGTAAGCCAGCTTTACAGAAAGAAAACAGGCTAGATCCAAGCTGATTCTTATTGGACATATCAAAAGCTGTGTTGTTATATTCACCAATTGCATTTGGTGACTGAATTTGATGAGTTGCGCTGTCAGTTTTTGTATCATATCGTGCAACAGTGACACATGATTCATGAGTTTGATACACAGTTTTTGTTGCACATATATTTGAGGGTGTGCGTGTACTGAAATAAATTTATTTTTTTCGTACACACTCACACATGATAGTGGGAACTAAAAACAAAATCAAAATAAACTAAATTTGAAATCAACTTGGAGTAAATATCTCGGTAGGCTTTGCTCCAATCATATTTGAGTTTATCTTAGGTTTTGAATTTAGATTTTGAAACATATTGAAATATATTTTCAAGAGCTGATATAGTTTCGTTTGGATTAAAAATTATTTTTCAAACTGTAAAACGAAGGAAAAATCTTGGAATAAATGGAATGTGTCCCACTATACATAACGTCTTAATTAAGTTGGGTTAATACTTAAAAAAATCTTAAGCCCTTGCTACATGCATAAAATATATACGGATAACTATAATAAATAATTTGTTGATGCATGATCATTTATGTAAAATAACTCATAAATAATATTGATTAAATTTGTTTAGTTAATTTGTTAGAATTTGTTTATTTATTCTGTATATATTGAATTGTATATTATATAAAACCACAAGTTTAGTAATTTCTCGGCAAATTGTAAATCCGAGCAAATGTTGAATTAGTGGTAGTATTGTGACACAAAGACATACATTATGAAGTTTAAGTGTTTTTCAACTTTGTCGCGAATGAATCGATGATTATTGGCAACAGGGGGAATCGAAAAAAACTGAAGTCTAGAATCACGGTTCTCGGTGGCAGTGAAATGAAGTGAAATTTTTACGCTGAAAAACCGCGAAAATTGGGTTAAAGGATTGAAAGTATAAAGTAACGGTCGTTTGGAGTCGATTGGTGATATTTTTCAGTCCGGTCGCAACGTAGTAGCAATGGAAAACGTGACTGCTAATCTTTACCCAACTATCCAACATCCTAGTGATTCCTCGTGGAAGTGCAGAGGATTTCTGGGCTTCCTCCAAAGCGAGTATCATGTCAACACATTCCTTCCCATTCCCTACTTGACGAGCATTCGGGCACGGCCGGCGCCGGTATTGCTTTATAATGGGTCACCGGTTTTTAAACATTGAAGATGTATGTTAGTCCCAAACATCATCTGTTGGTTCTTTGTGTAAATACAGCTGATCTGGCAATAACGGAATTGCATGCGTGGGCGGTCAGTTATGGTCATGCTCATGCAAATTGTAAATCCGAGCAAAGGTTTTTTAACGTAGGACTACGTTTTTCTTTTCTATACCGGGCGCCGTTTCAAAATTTTGAAAAATGAGAGCGTTACGCAAAAGTGAAAGGTTTTTGAACGCTTATAACTCTCGTTCGACTGAACAGAATGACTTTATTCATGCATCATTTTATCAAGAGAACTCACAAATTTTTTGCATCAAAATTTGAATGAAGTTCAATTAGTATAAGTAATTCAATTTTTCATTTGAAAATGACCTTCTTTTGCTCCCATACAAATTTGCATATCAACAGGTTGAAAAATGTGTTTTCCCTAGCAAGGTCATAGGAAACGAGTAACAAATGTCTTCTTCTTCTTCAAACTAACTTTTCCCCGTCCCACACAAATTTCTGAACGCACGGAGCTATTGGTCGAAAATGACATCATATTTGCGCTACGCTCTGATTGGTTCATACTGCCACAGTAACCTTGCCAGCAATTATGGAACACGTGGGAACGACCGAACACCAATAATCAGTTCTCGCTGTGCATCCGTATGCGACAGACGAGTTCGCCAAGCGCGCTGGTAGAGAACGCCGCCCGTGAAAAGAAGAAGACCAGAATCATCACACGTCACCTGCAGCTGGTCATCCGCAACAACGAGGAGCTGAACGAAGAAAGAAAGCCCAAGTGGAATCGAAAACATTTCATCCCCGTCAACTAAATCCGTCCTTATCAGGACGACCAAATCAGTTTACCAACTAAAGAGTTGAGTTGAATTTTTCTCAAGAGACGAACTAGCCCAGGAGGCTAAAAGTCTCTTTAATAAAGAAAAAAAAAAAAAAAAAAAAAAAATGAATTTTTCTATTGTGCTGTTATCAATTCAATTACCGCATCACAGCTGAATATGGCAATCATTAAACGTCGCGTCCCCGATTATACCACATAGAACGTTGAACAACAAACGAACGAAAATCTAGAAGGGATAATTCGAGCCAAACTGCAACACATCAGTGACCATGTGGTGGAGTTCGCCATTGTTTCTAGTTATGCGTTCCGGATTAGTTGCTGTTGGTGGGAAGCAAATTAGGCATATTTCTGTTGAGAAAATCATCCGTCTAGCGTGCACTAATTCAAACTAATTATTGTGACGCAATAACATAAGTTCGTCCCCTTTGGTGCAATTTGTATCACATTGCCTTCGTTGGTACCGCCTTCTTTTGTGCAATAGCATCCGACGCCATGACATACCAGCTTTTAGCAGAAATTTTGACTCAGTCTTACAACAGTCGTGGAGCTGTGCAGTTGCTGTTCGCACGCAATTAGCGGCGGCAAGCACCTTGGATGGTGCACTGGCGAGCAGTCGTTGCCCACACTCCCGCTTCTTTCTACTCAATTTTTGAGTACAATTGTATGCTATCTCTTTTTCCCTCAAGGATGTGTTACTCAATTTTCGTTAAACAGTGGATCAACTCAATTTTTGATTAGATCAGCTTCTTACGAAAATTTAGTAACATTTCCGTGAGAGAAAAGAGATGATACAATTGTACTCAAAAATTGAGTAAAAGCGGGAGTGCATAGAGACGTTGGTACAGTTGGCTGTTGGTGCCGATGCTCCTGTCAACCTCGCTGTGAGAGACATGGCTGCTGAAGCCTACGAGTTGGCGAGGAAAAGCCGCTCGTGACGAGACAAACAACCCTAGGGGAATCGCAAACTATTTCTCCCTCGTCAATTGAATCCGTCCTTTTCAGGACGACCAAATCACTTTAATCACTAAAGAGTTTGGTTGAATTTTTCTTTTGTCTGTTTGTAGTTCAATTACGCCGCGTCCCGGAGTATATCACAAAGACCGTTGAACAACGATCGAACGAAATTTTAGAAGGATAATTCGAGCCGAATTGCGACACGTCATAGACCGACTAGACTATGTGGTTGAGTTCGTTTTAGTTCCTAGTTGTGCATACCGGATTAATTGCTGGCAGTGGCTAACAAATTAGGAACATTTCTGTTAAGAAAATCATCCGTCTAGCGTGCACTAAGTAAAACTAATTATTGTGGCCTAATAACTGAAGTTCGTCCCCTTTGATGCACTTAGTATCACATTGACTTCGTTGAATGAAAATTTGATTCAGTCTTACGGTAGTCGTAGTTCTGTGCAGAGCAAAATCTGTTGTAGCAACGCAGTAGGCGTGCGACCATACTGGAGGGTGCACTGGTGAGCATTCGTTATCCAGAGAAGTTGGTGCAGTTGGCTGTTTGGGCCGATGCTCCCGTCAACATCGCTGCGAGAAAAAAAGGCTGCTGAAGCCTATGAGTTGCTGGAAAAATGCCGCCCGTGACAACAACGGGACAATAATCAGCCCACGTCACCTGCAGATGGCCACCCGCACCGACGAGGAGCTGAACCAAGAATACCAAGAAGAAACCCCAAGTTCAACAGTGAACAATGTTTCTCCCCCGTCAACTATATCCGTCCTTTTCAGTACGACCAAATCAGTTTGCTTATTAAAGAGTTTGTTTGGTTGAATATATCTCTTGTGCTGTTTGAAATTTCAATCATTCGATAGGAATCAAATTATTTTGGGAATGTAATGTGGTTCAACTATCGTAGAAAATACAACTAGGGCCGTATCATTATTAAAACCAAACGGTCCTTTTAGGGCCACCAAATGCTATCTAAGAGTTAACAATAGAATTATCTTACATATTTATTTCCCAATGCTGGTCTATCGTTCAGTAGCACTATTTCGGCCTGAGACGTTTATCGGAAATAATAGACTATGAATTCCCAAACAGGCCACAACCATCTACAACGCAATAAGGATAATGATTTCTAGTTGGTCGATCATATCAACAGAATATGCTCTTAAGGTGCATTCTAGCTTCACCATCTCGGAAGGCAAACAGTTCCAGCTGCAAGGCTCGGAAGAAGAAAACGTACACGGAAGAAACAAAGTCCCCAAAATTAAGTTAATTTCACCCAACTCTGGAGTTCGGTGCGGAAACCAAATTTGAGTATATGCCATAGTACTCAAATTTGAATAACTATACAAAGTTTATGGAGGATAAATTTAACCGAATGCAATAAAACTCGTAAAAACCAAGAAGAGAACTTTTCCGCACGGTTAGTTAATAAATGTTATACAACTTTTAAAATAAAGTGCCTTAAAACATAAATTTACCTGATAATTTTATTCATTATGTTGTTTCCTAATTTTTAACAATAACGGCTAGTTTAATACCGTAACATATTTATTGTTTTTCGGTTTTTAAATCTAATATACTTCAAATAATAAGAGCATGCAAATGACTTCCATTTTTACTCAAAAATTTGTTGAAAATGAAGTACTCACCCATTGAATATTGTTTACCTAATGTGCAGAATCAAATTTACCCATCTCTCCAGTTCAACAACAGTACTCAACTTTAAGTTTAAAGATACTCAATTCTAGGTACTTTGTTTTTGCCGTGTATAGCACCTTATCTACCGGGTGTTGAAGCATTTTAACCCGATCCTGTCGTTCCTCAAAGCAATAAGCATTATGACCAGCTTCATAATTGACATTTCCGAGCGGATTGAAAGCGTATCTGCCCGACTGACTTAAATCAATTGGCGGATGGCCCTGACGTCTCTGGAAATTCGAAACTGCCCCTCGATCAAGCTGCCGGGAGAGCTAGCTAAACACGAGGTTTCAAGCGAACCGAAGCCATGGTCAAGTGAACCAGCTTCATGACGAAATGAGGTGGTGTTAGTAGCTGTTCGCTCGAACCCAAAATGGCCCTTTTTAGGGCCATCAAAACAACTGGAAAAGAAAGTTGACATGTGTTTTGGAAAGCTGGAGGGTGGGTTTCGGGATAATCGATTGTGAAAAACATCTTTCCTGTGCTGAAGCCGTAATGTTTTCAACATTTGCACTTTAGGCAGTGTTGTACACACATAAGCCTAGCAGAAACCGTATGCAATTGGAGGTGTATGAAACCAGCTTCTTGAGGTAAAAGTTTCCCAAATGAACAAAACTCATTCGCACTGCAAGGTATATTACGTGATATAGAGTATCTTGTTATCATATGTCATACATATTATTTCCAGTGAAAGCAAGATGTATGAATGTAGATATCAAGACAGGCTATATCAATAAAGGTTGTAGTGCGAACGTTTAGTGTATAGGAGTTCGATTTGGAAGGAAACCAATTTCGGCCACTCTTTAAACAATCAAGCGATCTAGATTGCACATTGCTTCGTAGTCCTACGTCAACTTTGCGTACAACCCCATTGGGCTGTCCCTTCTAGTTTTTTCGGGAAACGATACCTATGGAGTTAATCCAAGAGTTACATTTTTGTTTAATGTAAACCAAGGAAACAGAATTGGAAATTGTTTTAACTAGATATATTTGATTGGCTACAAATTTTGAGCCTAAGAAATGTCCACAGGCAAAGTAAAAACGAAATATTTTTTTTTGTACATTTATAGATGATCAACATTAAAGGCCGATCCGAAACTTCGATCAAAATTTATATTTGCGAAACGAATATGAGCAGTGAGTTCACTTTGACATGTTTAATGCCATTCCAGTAGAAATATTAATCACAAGGTGGCGAATTTGTCCCTGCCTTAACCTACCCCGCATGGAGATGTGTGGCATAAATGTATACGTTTGCTTCGAAACACTGCCTAACACAAGCCCTACGCTCAATTTCAAAACGATTTCTATTCAATCTTCAAAACCTCCCTAGCTCTATCGGACCTATCCACACTTTTTCTTCTCATCTTTGGTTCTAGCAGAAATTGCTGTCCACTCCTACACACTTAGAAAAAGTCATGTAAATTTATGTCTACTTGGATGCACATAAAGGGAGCGGCCCATTGGACATAAATTTACATCTGTTACAAAAATTACATGACAGTAGAAACTAAAACTGAAGGATTACATGCCTTGACGTAAAAGTAAGTTATGATACACAAAATTAGAATTTCAGAATGCACCCATCGTAAACGTAATTTTATTTGCATTTATCTGCCTTCTTTTGATCATAATTAATTGAGATTAATTCAGATTCAAAAATAGATTATAAAAAATGGCAGGAAAAGGTTATCTACTGGCGGAAAAGTACTCATTTTTTATTGATCACTTCATTTCAAACTTCATGAAAATGTAAAAAAATGCCCGTTCAATGATTTAGATGGCCAGAAAGTAAGCATCCTTGAGGGCATGTGTTACGTCTCATGTTGTATCATTCGCAACCGAGTGTCAGATAGTTGATGATATTTTTTTTCTTTAGCGATGGCGGTGCTTCCTTGACATGCTACGAAGGATTTGAATACCACTCTGAAACTAACTGCGCACAGGAATGCTTCTAACTTTCGCTGCACTTGAATGTGTTTTCAATAAATGGTGGTGTTTCCACACACCACATAAAAAGCTTATCAAGACAGCGAATAACCTTTTCACGACAAGTGAAATTGACTTTAGGAATTGCACAACGGTAATGTTTAAGTCGACGATAATGATTCGACGTGTACTTGTATGTGTTAGTAGATGTTTCGAATGAGGATTTAAGAATACATCCAAATAAACTTAAAACGGAAGCATATGTGAATTTAAGTGTGATATACTTACAGGTTGTAAGAATTACGTCTCGCGTAAAATTCATTATTTTTAAGAGTGTAGGGTTGCATGTTTATAAGAAGGATATTTCAAATTTTCAAACATTATAATTGATTACGTGCTTCATGCAACAACACAAAACATGATTAGTTAAAAGAAATATTAAGGCTTCTCATTTTATTTCCATAGTTACTACTACTTTTTTTGTATAATTTGTGATGAAGACATTACACATTGATTTGACTTCGGTTGCGTCCTCTCAAGTAACATACCAAATCAGTGCTGCAACTGAAATTCCACCACCTTGAAGAAGAATACTTTAATTCAGCGGTTGGCACTGGTTCGTAGTCGAATCACGTCGTCGTCATGCTGTCCGTATTCTAATCTTTCTTATGGTTTCTATTTTCACAATTCACAATAACCATGACAGGTTGGATCGTAGTGATTTTGTGTTCATTCCTCCATTTCTAGTACACATCTTGTAACTCTTCGTTCGTATAAACACTGATATGCACCTGTAAAATATGATAGTTATGATTCGCACAAGCGATTGAATAATGAATCAATAAAAACAACTAACCTTGATCGTTTTAAGTATAATCATTGGATCACAGCAAGAATAACAACGATAACAACAACGCATAGCATAAAACATCATTTTGACTGAGAGCAACATAATTCACTTCAGTCCACTTCACTGGTATTTTGCTAACCACCACCCAATGGTACATTCGTCGAAGAAAATACATCTGGCCGCGTACACTCTCCGTCTCTCTTAACTTGCTCTTAGATTTTCTACAAAAATGGCTAACCAATTTGAGTAATATAATAAATAAAAACGTAACGTAATATAATAAACAAAAATTACTAACAACTGCAAAACCGCACTGTTTCAAGCACATCACTTTTTTCTCCATCAGCTTGTTTTTGGTCTTATTAGAACTGTCAAAATACACATTTGCCTTCTTCCTTTTGCTCCACTTCACAACTCAACAGCTCACCGTGATCCACCTTACGGTGGATTGATGAGCTGCATGGTGGTTGCATGTGAGCTTTTATCGTGTTGCGTGACATTTCCAGGCAAACTCATCAAAAAGCGACTGGTGAGAAAAACAACAGCACTAAAGTCATTTGCAACAACTGTCAAACTTGCCGTTTGCCGTTCCGTTTCTGTTATCATTGTGTTTGGGCGGTTACTTGAAAACCCTTGTCGATGCCAAATTCAACGCATTTTTCTTTCGAATACTTTATTGCTCCATCCACAACATCAGTTTTCATTACGGCGAATGATGTTTGTAAACTTCTGATTTTACTGGTCAGATGGTTTTTGACTGCATGGATTCGCTCACTTCGTCGATGTTAATCAAGATTCTCTCCCAAAAGCGCGAAAATGAAAGGACGAAATGAGCGTGTCTTTCTCAGTTAGCATGTTTGGGACATCAGTACACTGTTAATTTATGTACTCTTAATTTTTGAAAGTGATAAATTTGTGTAATAGTTTTTCACTACAAAATTTTAGATTTCAGCGCCCCTGTGGCCTGATGCCCCTGGCGGGAGCCACTGTCGCCATCGGCTCACTACGCTCCTGTTTCCAACACTGCAAGTGACAAATAGCAAGGGAAGTGACGGGACCTGGGATAGAACTCCCGACCATCTGTTCAGTAAGCAGAACGGGTAACCACTGAGCTACCCAGCCACGTCAACGAAATGTCATGTATTTATCGGAAAAAAACAAATTTGCAGGGCAGTTGGATCAATTAGAAGTTTTTTGGTAAAACTTTCGACAATTTCGGTTCACGCCATCCATAAAATCTTGTACACTAGTTTCCGTTACCTTTTTATCATTTTTTGTCCACTTCCAACACATGTCATATCCTCCATTATTTTCTTCTTGGTCTTTCTGAGTTCCCGCTTCTTCATGGCCCAATAAGTTTCGATTGGACGTCGTTCATGGCAGTTCGGTGGGTTCCTGTCCTGTGGGACAAAATGCACCGAATTAGTTTCATACCATTTCAGCACGCTGTTAGAATAGTGACAGGAAGCTAAATAAAAAAAATAGTGTTTTTTCATAATGCTGCTCCAAAAATGACAAAATACGTTTTGAAGGCATTCAATATTTTAAATTTAACTGTTTATGACGCCTGTTGTAATGAACATTTCATTTGTCTTTCCACTGGTGCAGATAGCCTGCAAAACGAAGTATTTCGATGTGAATTTCAACATTTTTTTCTTTAAACGATCATCTACTTTGAATTTATCTTTGGCATTTGTAAATGGCCAGCATTGTCGTATATTTCGTGATCCATTACACAGCAACTGTATCTGGTAAACATCTCCCTGTACCGCTTCCTAGCGCGGGTCTTGCTGCCGTTCTTTGCAATTTGGGATGCCTTGGATTTTCTTGACCTTCTGGACGTAATTTTGCGAAATACCGACCTTTTTGGCAACATTTCGTGTGAAATTACCCTTAATCTTTCCCTTCGCCTTCCTACATGCTTCTGTTCCACACTTTAGAACGCTTTTTAGTGCTCTTGTGACTGTTTTACAGATTTGCAGCATTTCTCGCAAAGCACGATGGGTCAGCTCCGGATTTTCCAAGTGTGCGTACAATATTTTTTCACGCGTCTCCAATTGATTCACTTATATCTTGACCGCAACAAACTACACCACCATGCAATTCACAAGATCTACACAAGATCTGTTTTTAAGAGCATCTTTGCATAATTTGGTTAATTTCTGTTCTGTTCGAAAAAAGTTACTGTCAGTTGTAAGTGTTGCAATAATTTCGTGTTCGCCCTTTTTTATATGAGTATTTATATTTTTTATAATTGCTAACATCGTATGCTGAGAAAAGTCTGGACATTTTTCAATCAGAAAAAGTTCAACCTTGACAAGAAAACTAGTATCATTCAGCATGATTTTGTTTTGTATTGGTGTTTAACCAACAGAACTACAGGGTGTCTCACAACAGGTGTCAATAAAACAAAATAGGATTATAGCAAAACAAATTAACCAAATCAGAACATTTATTTTTCATTTGAAAGATACATGTTATAGAAATAAACCATATTAATTTAATTCGAATCTCTCGTCCAATTTCCTTGATAACTTTGTGCAAAAGCTTTGTAAACCCATCGCAGCTGGTACGCACGATTGCCTGAGGAATATGGTCCCAAATATCAATCAAATGTTTCTTGAATCGATCTAAAGTAAGCCCTTTCGTAGGGCCTCTATGTTGAACCATATAACCCCAAATAAAATAGTCAAGTAGGTTGAGATCCGGTGAAGATGCAGGTGATGAAATCGGGAAAATTTTCCGCGCACCTCGCTTGTGTCTTCTTTGCCTTGTGAGCTTTAGCTGAGTCTTGTTGGAAACAATATGGTGTATTTCCATACAGCGTTAAAGCATGAGGAACCAGATGGTTCTTCAAAAGCTGCGCGTTGTAAAATTCAGTGTTGATTTTTACGTTAGGTTCTATGAAAAGAAGAGGAAGATTTTCTTCTCGTGAAACGGCGCCCCATTCTATGATTTTCGATACATTCTGATAGCGTTCTACAGCTAGTTTATCTCTTGGTATATTGGCAAGACTTTTGCCATACACACGATCATTTTGTTGATTGTGACTGTCCTGAAGGAGAAAGAGCGTTTTGCCGAACCAAAAAATTTCTGCTTCTTCGGACCCTGGCAGCCCGTGAACCCGTTGTTTTAAGTACGGCTTGCATTCCAGATCATGTATGAAGAGCTTGTTCATTGAAGCAGGGGACATTTGAAATTGGTTGCTCAATTTACGGTCAGATACTGCCGAACTACGTCTTATTCGCTTCCTCACACATTTGATCTTTTCCTTCGTTCTGGCAGTTCGTCTGGCACCTCCTTTGTGTTGAATATGGACATTTCCAGTTTCCTTGAACCGCTTCAAGGTTCGAAAAACAAAACGCTTACTCACTCCGAACTGGTTAAGGCTACTGAATATCTGACACGGTCTAAGCTTTTACAAATGTAATTTTAAAACTTGCTCTCGTATGGCTTCCATGGTAGCTGATAAATATAAACAAACGGAATCGCTCATTAAACCTCAGCGATAAGCTGTCAGAAAATGCACTCAAAACGGGTATAATCAATTTCGCTGTTATAATTACCCAGCTGAAATAAACCAGGACTGAAAACAGGTCACACCTACTGTGAGACACACTGTAGAAAAAACCCGTTTTAAATTTCACTTTTCTAAATCTACATAATAATGCTGTTCTAATTTTAAACAGTTGTATCTTGCTACAGATCGATATATAAATTCCTTTTTTATTTAACTTTACAGCATACGTAGTGGTCTCTCCCGTCCGGATGCAAATGACGTGCTCACATCCATGGCCAGCCTGGTGAACTTTGAATCAACAAACACATCGTACGAAAATGAAGCAATGCTCGGAAAACTTGGGTATTCTCCGGCAAAACTGTTCTTAGAGCTGAACCAGCCATGTGAGTCACTCATCAAGTACTGCTACTGGCTAGGGTCGGAGGTATCTTGTGCCAAGTTTTTTCATACCACCAAAACCCATGTTGGATTCTGCTGTTCGTTCAACGCCGACAAATCCATGTACGTTGACAGCAAACCCCCGGTGCGATCGTCACTGCCTCCCAACATAAGGCTTTCCGGTGCTGGCAAGAACGTCGGCTTGTCTGTCATGGTGGATATTGCTCCGGAGAAGTACATGGCGCCCACGAAATCTTACTTTGGAGCAGAAGTTTTTATTCACAGTCCGAGAGATTTTCCGGCCGACTCGGACTTTGAAGACACGTTGCAACCCGGATGGGATGTTGATTTATGTGTCACACCGGTCCCGATCGAAAGCAGTGATTCGTTAAGACAAGTCCCATTACAGCAGAGGAAGTGTTTCATGCCTAACGAAGGAACGCTGCAGTCATACAATAGGTTCAGCTTGAACTTGTGCATGTCAGAATGTCGCTTGAGAACGATCATCAAGCTTTGTAATTGTGTACCATTCTTCTATGCGGATTTTAGTGAGTTAATTAAGTTGACGGTTTTCAATATTTTATTACAGAGTTATTTTAATTATTTGATGCTAGATATTTCGGAAGTAGAAGGGGTTGAAATTTGCACGTTGAAAAAAGTTAATTGTCTCAGGCATTTCAGAAGTAAGTATCGACGATTAGAGCTTTTTGAAGCGAGTTAATATATTGATCCACTCGTCCAAGAATACTTTTTCAGCTTGAAATTACCTAAGGAACTAGCAGCAGAACACTTCAATTTTGATCTAGGGATGGACTGCAACTGTATGCCATCGTGCACATTCTTGGTAATATGTAGTCTCAGTTAAAACCCATGTGATCCATTTGTAGTTGTCTACTAATTTGAATTTATGCTTGCATTTTATTTCAGAACTACAATGTACAAAGCATCGCTAGTAGAAGACTTAGCAGTCCATTCACTTCATCCTACTTGTAAGTACCATCATGTATTGAGGGCATGAATATTCACGAATGAAATATAATTTTGGGTGCTTATAATAGAGACGACAACGTCAAAGTTGAAACAGTTAGCATATGTGTCCTCCACTTTTATCATTGACATGCTCAAGACGACGCCGGAGGCTTGAACACGCCTTTCGAACGTAGTCCACCGACAGATTTCAAGGTCTTCACACTAGTCTGAGATGTTTTGCAGGGTTGTGCTTCAACATACGCCCTTAAAGAATAATCCAAAGGGTTAATGTTCATGTTACTCTTACAAATTTATGCCGCCGCCTGTCACCAATTGTAAAGGAGTTCGTGAGGCAATACCAACTGAGATTCATCCATCCATGCATCCAATCAGACCAATGCTGGTGTGGCCTCTGCTGTGCACAGAAGTTGTCTCCATAGTATTCGGTCCATGGCTGTACCTCTCCAGCATTCGATCCATGGCTGTACCTCGCCATCTACGCGGGCATGTAGATGACAGCCACGTTAAAATGATTCTAGAAAACGAACCGACGGGTAGAAGAAGAAGAGGCGAGCAACAAGCAAGGTGGATCGATCAAGTAAAAGGCGACCTGCGGACTTTCCGCAGACAGCGAGGCTGGCGAAGTAACGCCATGGAGGCCACACTGGCCTTGGTTTGACTGGTAAGGTAAGTAAGTTAAGGTTCGGACAGCTTCATGTTTTCCATCAGCCATCTTTGGGTTAATTCGACATGTGACATCTTTTCTGTTGTAATACAACGTATTGATCATCGGAGTAGTTGGCATTCACACAGGGAAGCACTTGGTCCTTCATAATACTGATATACACTTCAGTAGTGACATAAACACCAGCATCAATGAAAATAGGCGGCCTTTTCAAACCGTTGGACACCACAAAGTCAAACATTACGACACCAGCCGGAAGTTTGGTTTGAATCTTAAACTTCACTTTCTCCGGAAATCCTCAAGATCGGTGAAATGAATCGGTGTATGCGGCTTTTAGACACAGCTTCGATGCTGATTTGCTTTTCGTCAAATCCTAAAAAGACCGTTAGGGAAGGTCCATTAATTATGTCACGTGGTTGGGGAGGAGGGGGGTGGGTTGGGAAAACGTGACAATTTATACAAAAAAATTTGATGGTCCATACAAAAAACGTGAGAAGTGGGGGGGGGTTATAAAAAGTAACTTTTTGCGTGACGTAATTAATGGACGTTCCCTTATGGGGTTTTCCATTAACCGTACTGGTGGGGATCAGTACATTCAACGCATTCCGCCTTTCCCCTCCGAGGTCTATAAGTCATAAACGACGAGTGGATGTTAGGTAAAGCAGAAGTCGTATGCCAAAAATGAACCTAAATGAGCGGGAGATAGTTTCTCTCCCATGTAAGGGATTTGGGAGTGCGAATAGACGGTTCGTTAGAACCATTTAAGCTATTGGTAATATATGAGCACGATCAAGCGCACATTCTTTTGCCAGTCAAGGTGGTGCATTCGTTCCTGCCTTGACCTACTCCGCATGGGAACGCTTGGCAAAAGATTGTGTGGCTGTTTCGAAATACTACCTCACAATGCCCTCCGCTCAATTTCAAACTACTGCTATTCAATTTTCACAGCCTGCCGTGCGCTAACGGAACTATCAATACTTTCTCTTAACAACTTTGTTCTAGCAAAAAAGTACTGCCTACTCCTAGAGCCTCATGGTGACGAGAAATTATTTCCTTCTCAAAACAATATCATCGCAGATCGTTACCCCGCGTATGGGAGAATACAAAGAAAGACTATATCAGTATAAACAAACAAGTCATTAGTTACACAAACTAACTCAATAACAGCATAAGTCTTTTAGCATTTTTTCATGCTTCACCCTGTGTTATGCCTTGCATCTAATGGCTTACATAACTTCCATAAAGAATTATATGGAACAAAGTTTGAATCCAGTCCACGCATATTTCTGATTGTTTTGGCATGCATATATCTAGATCAGAGCTGATAAATCTCAGGGCCATCATGTGACAATGAAAAAACAGACCATCTCATTGTTACGAGAAGAAACGAGCGTTTTAGTCATTCTCACACCATCATGCAATCATGAGAGTTTTTTCATATGATTTTGTTTCGCAAATTTCTAACTATTCAACTGAACCTTACAAATAATAACTTTAAATCTTAATTTTGATCTTGTCTATAGCCGGATTGAACGCATCTTGACTTGTGTCTCATCATCTGTTTTCTAAACAGCTAAACAGTAATCAAACTTGAACTTATAACAAAACTAACTTGTTCACAGAAAGCTTTCATTCGCATTGGAATGAACCCAATGATGGATGAAAAAGTACCCATTTTAAGCAGAACAATGCATTAGGTCCTAAGTAACATCTTTGTCGACTTTCATTTTGTGTTCCAACGGCTATGTAAAAACATGTTCAAGTATTTTCAACACACAGTATGGTAGTATAAAGTTTAATTAAGAATCCAATACGACAAAAATATCAGCAAATCGTTTAATAGACAAACTATTTATCGAAGAGAATGTCGACGAAGAGAATCTCTCAATGTTACTTTGGACCTAATGCATTGTTCAGATTGATTTGTTGAATGAACTGAATGAAGCATCCAATATTTGTGTAAATGGATGATACCCCGTTTGGCATAAAGGCGTTTGGCATATGAATGTTTGACCGAATCCACGTTTGTCATAAAGACGTTTGGCCGAATGGAGTTTTTCCCGTATAGACATTTGTCATGAAGACGTTTGGCCGTTTTTTTTTTTCATTAATCAGTAAAACTCCAAAGAGCTGCTAATGTTTAAAAGAATGAAAAATCCCACATAAGAGTTTTATACCTTCAAGCGCTTGAATCAGAAGTTCGCTTTCGCTTTCTATGCAGCGCTATATTTCACTGATCAGTAAATCTCCAAAGAACTCCAAACAATTTCACAAAATAGTAATAACCCGGGCAAGCAATTTATTCAGAAGTTTACTTTCGGATTATCGTCGTAAAATGCCCATGTGCAAAGATTCAAAAGAAGGTATCTTTCGAAAGAACTGCATATTTCTTCAAGGTAAAAAAAAAATTATGACCCATTCCGTTTAGCTTTATAACAGAATACATTTTTCCATCTAAAAATATTAAGATTTTTTAGAAACATATTAATACTTCTCATGTATATGACCAAATGGTCGAATTCCAATGTTTGCCTCTTTGAACACAAAAATTTCGGTTTTCATTGAATCGAACAGAGTGATTGAAATTGTTCTGATTTATAAAATATCGATTTTTGAAAAGATTGATATGCGATATATCAAGCAAAACAATGCATTAGGTCCTAAGTAACAATGAGAGACTCTCTTTGTCGACTTTCTCTTTGGGCTCCTACGGCTATGTAGAAACATGTTCAACCATTTGCAACATACAGTACGGTAGTATAAAGTGTAATTATGGATTCAATATGTTGAAAACATCACCAAATCGTTTAATAGACAAGCTATTAGCCAAAGAGAAAGTCGACAAAGAGAATCTCTCATTGTTACTTAGGACCTAATGCATTGTTTTGCTTGATATATTGAAGATATTGATATTAACTTGAAAACATTGCTAAATTTGAAGAAAAAGTTGAACATTTTGAGAAGTTTCAGGGTAAGTTATCTTAAAATCCTATCTAATGGGTAATGGATAAAGACAGCTGGACAGCACTAATGGATAAAGACACCTAACACATTTCATGAGTTAACCTACCAAAGTTCGAGATTGGCATTTTTACCCATTAATGGGTATTTTCCAGTTTCCGTGCTCGGTGATGATGACAACTGGGCGTGACTCTGCATTTGCCTACGTCTATGCAGCTGCCAATACACGGAGCTTGAAGTCGACTTTACATTGTGACCAGTCCATTCGAGCAGCGTTAGATTTTTCTCGGAATTAAAACAGATGCTAATGATAGATAGATTTGTTTTACATGATTCAGTATAATTTTTCATATAGATTTTACTTGTGAACATAAGTAGATTTAATCCATTTGTTTTTTCCCGTTTCTCATAAGTGGATCAGAGGAACATTTATTTCTTCAATCTATGAACCAATCCGAAAAATGCAGTAGGATTCGCTATGTTTTCATGCAACATGTAAAAGTGATCACGAAATCACATGAAGATTTGGTTTTGCAGCTCGGCTATTTTTTTTTTAATTAAATTCTTCGAGCTGTGTGGACAAGGTTGTTAATTTGACACGTGTACCTCAGAAATATGATGTTTATTTCCCATTATCATTTAAATAATAACTTCAGCACGCTTTGGAATCCACTTTGAATCAGCAGTCTTTGGAAACATATTTGCGGTACAGCTGGAGCAATGTACTGTTTGGAAAATTTGTAGAATAACCCAAGAGCAATACTTATGCAAAAAAATTATGAAAACGTGAACTACCCAAGTAACCACAAGCATTATATAATCAACAATCAATATGCAACTGCGATTTGAAATTGGTTCACTGTTGTGGATCCCCTTGGTCCAAAGTACACCTTGAAGCCAGCACCTTGCTTATTTTGACAGAATATTTGAGAGTGTGTTCGTGTGAGTTCATTATTAGGGGCGCATTATTGAGCTTGGGACCGAGCATGGGACCGATGTGCTAGTACTGACTGAGCCAAGAAAAAAAATCCTATTTGTATGGGACCTACTGGTCTTAGAGTTAGTCTATGATATTATTGCACTTAATCAACCCAAAATGAACATCGGTAATGCGGGATCGCATCAATTCAACAGTTGTCAAGTCATAAAGCGTTAGATAAGCTTGAAAAAGTAGTGCTGCATTACCAATGCAATAAAGTTACTGTAGCAATGTCTTATGGCATTACAAAAGATATAGCATTAGTACGATCTTAGTGGGGCCCTTTTCAGCTTTAATGCAACTTCAATGATGTACTGGACGTAATGCATATGCCCTATATATGCATGATATTACAGCCTCGTGGTTACTTGGGTAATTCACGGTTTGTTTTCATTTTCGTGAACGCTTTTGTTTCTGTGCGGCTATTCACCGAGCGAGCAAATTGTCATTTCCAACCCGGTTAGCAACCACCGACCGGTGTCGAGTTTCCAAACAGAGTAACAATTTACCGATATTACCGTATAGGTGCGGTCGGTCGTAGTCGTTTAAAAAAATCTACGTTAGTTGGAATGCATATAACAACAGTGGAAATACATGAAATCTTTTCAAAAATCATTGTTATTGCAGAACACTTTGTGAGAGTAGCCGGTCGGAAAAGGAGCTTGTGCGAAGATTTAAATGAAAAATCCGTTGTTAACAAATGTAGGAGGTATCAATTTGACGATGAGACGCGATGGATGTTGGATTCTAATAATCAGTACTGCATAGTAACACTTGTAATTGTATCAAAACGGAAGTGATTACTCTGTTGTATCAACAACTAAGTGCCTCCGTCGCAAATGGATTCAAGATGGAAGAACTGAGGGGAGCAACGTAGCATGCAATTAAATGCAGTAAAGAGAGAGAGAGAGAGAGAGAGAGAGAGAGAGATAAAAAAGAGAGAGAAACCCCACAAAGGTTTTGTGTACACGCTCAAAACTCCCTCTCTTTCTTTCGTATTACTATCCCTTTTTTCACACGGAAAAGTTACTTAATTTTCGTAAAAAGTGGATCTAGTCAAAAATTGAGTAGATCCACTTTTTACGAAAATTGAGTAACTTTTCCGTGTGAAAAAAAGGATAGTAATACGAAAGGAAGAGAGGGAGTTTTGAGCGTGTAGAGGCTTTTGACGGATGAGTGAGAGGAGATCGAAAGATGGACACCAGCACTCTAATGAATAAGCAGCCGAAACAGAGGACATCACAGTTGCAGTTAACGAGGTGGAAGTGCTAGCTCCAACTATTAATGACAATAAGGAGGCCATCAAATAGCTAAAGTACAACAAAGCAGCTGGTAAAGATGGACTCGCACCGGAACTCCTCAAGTTCGGAACTGGGAAACGGACAAGATGCACCGTCTGAATGTCATGAATTGGGAAAGCGAACAGCTATCAGAGGAATGGAAGTGGAATGGAGTGATATTTACAATCTTTGAGAAGGGCGATAAGTTGGACTGCTGGGCTACAGAGCGATCACGATCACCAGTACCGCTTATAAAATCCTTTCTCAAACAGTGTAAGGTCAACTATCACCGCTAAGCAAACAGATTTGTCGGTAACTATCAGGCCGGCTTCGATAGATTGAGCGGAGTTATGGAAAATCATGAACGAGAACAGCTTCCCAGCGAAGCATATACTAAGCCGCGGTTGGAGTTAGACTAAATCGAGCAAATGCAACTGGGCATATCGCACAAGCAGCTTTGAAAATCTGCAAAGCCGTGGCATTTAAAATGAAAACGAAAATTCTCGGTCTTTCACCTTATCGGTTCACATTGGGCGAAGACACCCTTGAAAACATCCTTCTGATAAAACTGTCATTCCTAGCATGTACAATTGGAATGATACACATGAGAACTATGTCGTATGAACGGCGATGACCGATTCTTCTTAATTACTAATTTTTGCACTTTATTACCTTATATTTCATTCAATATATTCAAAAAATAAACAAGCAACCAGATAGCAATCAACTGATTTCATATATTTTAATTTATTTCAAATAGCTATAATTGTTTCCTGAGAGAAGAATTAATTAGGAACGCTTACTTCAAATGCATTCTCTTTCAAAAAATCGTTCTGACACTAAACCTACATTAACACTTACACTATTAAATCCTTAACGCATCACCATTGACACAGCAATCTTCTTTGTTGACACGTTTTAATGTTTTGAATTTTTGACTTTTTATGCGCTCAACCTAAGGGTTCGTCCATATTACAGGAATCTGCTAAATTACCTAAAAGATGGTCCGCAATTCCTCAGCTGCCTCTAAGAATAGAAGCGAGGGTTAAGAAATTGAGTAAAATACTTTACCTAATAATCGTGCGGCCCCACACCTATAGTCAATCCATTGTTTCCAATCTAAATGCTTTTTGAAATTAGATTATTTCCAAACTTAATGCTTTTTGCAATTAGATCATTTTCGAAGTCTCTAGTTGGTACTCTATATAAAATTTCACAGTAATGTAAGCGTTCGATGACAATACCAATACATGAATCTACATATTGCAGCAAGCATAACAATATTCAATGCCCAGGGAAGTCGAGAAACTTTTCAATGTTCTCGGCAGTTCATATGTCCCACTATTATAAAATGTATGCTTATCAATTCAAATTATCATTTGACCTTCCTCGGAATTTTGTTGCAAAACATATAAGCTCATTGTATCAAGGAAAATATAAGCTCATTGAATTTTTCGAAGAATTTTTAAGTAAGGCATCTACACTAATGCACGTATCTCTTCTCTTCAGTACTGTAACCTAGAAGTGAATAAGAAGACAGTTTTACATCGTCAGACAGTCAGACCTGATGTTAAGCATTAATGTGTGAAGTGTGATGTTCATTCTTGTTTTTTTGACAGCGAATGAATTCAAATCACAGCACGGCCGCTAGTCGACGTAATGAATTTGAAGGCGTTGTTTTCAACTGCTTGAAGTAGGCGAGTTAGTTCAATTGAGTGTAAGTATGCTTCTCAATTGAAAATGCAATCTTCTTGGTTCAATTGAATATGTTTACTAGGTTCAAATGAACTTACTATGGTATGATGATAATGAAAGCTGGTGTTTCTCAATTTCATCGATTCTTTTTCAAATGAGATTGAGTTTTTACCGCATTGTATACTACTGAAAATCAGGTGTCAAGGTGTCAGGTAAGTCAAGGCGGTGGAGCCATCTTGGTAGCAGTGTCAGGAACGACGGTGATGAATTCGAGGTTGTCGAGGGATACATATACATCGGCTCGTTTGTGACAGCGGGCAATGATTTGAACCGCGAAATTCGCAGACGTATCATCAATGAAACCCGTTCCTACTTTAGACTCCGCAAAAAACTGCAACCCCATACAACGGGCACAATCTACAAATCGTGAATTAGTACCGCTGTTCTTTACGGGCATTCGGAGAGAACTATCGTGCGCTAGGCGTATTTCAGCAACCAATGTTACGGACTATACATGGAGGTGTATATGAAGACGGTGTAGAGCGGAGAAGGATGAACCACAAGCTAGCGCAACTACATATACGGTGAACCCAGCATCCAGAGAGTAGCAAAGGCTGGCAGGATGCGATGGGTCGGGCATGTCATTAGGGTGCCGGAAAACAACCAACAATTGAGTTCACCTCAAATCTGACTTAGACAAGGCGAAGAGGCGCTCATCGTTACATAAAAGTAAGTTTTCCCATATAAAATCCTATGTAAAATTAAAACCTCGAACGCAAAAAATATAGTTTCACCGATCGAGCTGAAATTTAGCACAGTTATTATAGGACCCAAAAGGCTTTCAAAAATCAAAAGGGAACTGGAATTTGAATTTTGACCCAGGCTACTGCCCACGTGTCGTTCGTCGTCGTATTCGTCACGAATCAGTTCATATTGGCTTTCATCCCCGATCAGGTCAATCATGATCAACGTCTTCTCGTCGCCATCATTCCAAACGGTTGTCAACGTTGATTCCACGTCTTACCAGAGCTGCAGACTCCATTTACCTCGGCAAAATGCCCAACAGCCGATCAACTCGGCCGTTACTTTTGCTGATATACCTGTTTAATGTTTGTTTATTAGCTGAGTTTCGGTAAAATTTTAGTTTGTTAGCTGAATCTCGGTAATTTGTTCACTGAATCTCAGTAAATTGAAATGCCGAAGTGATCAGCTCGTTGGATTCTCGACAAAAAAAAACTAAGTGTGTGCTCCCTTCGCAGTATCATTTTCACCTAACGTCTGCATTAGAAAAAAGGCAGTTTTTGGAAGGAGTTGAAAAAAGAAACAACAAATTTATTAATCCATGAAACGAATTATCCGTAAATCCCTCCACCTTATGCCAGAGAAGGACGATGTTGGTATATTCTATTAGCAATTTGAAAAGAAGCAAAAAAAAGTCACAGTGTGTGATGTTTATAATATTTTGAGCGTCATGAAAAAAATCCATAAATTACATTTAATAAAGGAGAGAAGAACTTCCTTTCTTCTGATAACATTTCTGGAATATCTTTCTCTGAAGTCGGTTTGTTCTTCAAAAGGACTTCAAATTTGTTTACATTTCATTTCAGGCTTGTGCCACATAACAATGCTTTGCTAGTTGGGCCCAGTAGTGGTAAATGTTCTTTATTTTCATATTATTTCCATAAAATTTTACGTTTTTCACTACTACGAAATTGAACACACGCAAAAGTGAGCTGTCATGGGTGAAAATCTTATGACATCCTTGTACTTACTCTAATTGTTATGTTTTGTATTCTCCGTGCGTTGAGTAACGATTATGATGTAGAAGGAGATGTTCGCTCATCATTATGAGGCACCAAGAGTGGACAGTAAGGTTTTTGCTAGAATGAAAGATGAAGAGAAAGTGTTGAAAGTTCCGTCAGTGTACGGTAGGTTGGAAATAGAACAGATGTTTGAAAATTGAGCGAAAGGGCATGGGTGCAGTGGTACTCGAACCAAGGACGTCACCCTTTGCCTAACAGGCCTGTTGAGGTGGCGGATTTATTCGTGACTCGACCTGCCTCGCAGTGGGATGGTGTTGTATGAAAGATTGCAAACATTGTTGAATGGCGCATGAAAGATTTCAAACAATTTTGATGTTTACGCCTGCTTTGGCTTGGAATTGAACGAGGAGACATTTATCGCGCTTGTTAAATTAAATTATTTTTTCCTGTGTGGACACTAACAACTTATAACTAAAGACTACTGAATTAGGTGCGTTTCTAATCAAGCTAGTTATTTTAATGTTTTACCATTTGATGCACCATTTTCCTCTTCCACAGTGGGGGCCGCAACGTATCCACCTATGCAACACTGCACGTTCACTTCAAGGACCTGTACTGCGTCAAGTACCGCCGAGAAGCATTCATGACCTGGGACTCATTGTTGGCTTCGTTCGGTGGGATTTTCGGTTTGTGCATGGGAGGATCGGTACTTAGTATAGTGGAACTATTCTACTACTGTGTTGTGAAACCATTTGCCTTGTACGGCACCAGGCAAAGAGATGGCAGCGGAAATCAACTGAAGGTGATCAGGCAGACTCGGTCGACTTCTAGTCGGCAGTTCAGACCAAGTCGGTATCCAGTTGGATTCTTCAAGCGCAGGAATGTTATCTTACGGGAGAGAACGGCCGTTCATGGGAAGAGAAATATTTCAATCGTTTCACCTCGGATGGGATTCACGTATGGGACACAAGAAGGACAGATCACTGGAAATCCAAATAGTGTATTTTTATTTTAATCTAATACTTTTTTTATTAGCACTCAAATTGAATCTGAAATATTTGTTTAATTGTATATTTACACTTAAATTAGGCTTAACGACATTCTGGAGTTGATGAAATGTAAATCTTCAATAATTACTTTCCGAAATTTGAATCGAAAAATAATAATTGGAAATCAATATGCTACTGAAGGATTCAGATTTATAGTATATCACCAATTTTGACAATTTATGAATAAGAAACTCGTCCAAAATATTATGTACACTGAATCAGGGAAGCAATTTGTTCTGAAATGGTTCTAACCCTATACGAAATATGTTCACTCTTCCTGCCTTAAAACAATTCCATTTCAAGGTAGGAAAATAATTTTTCGTTGTATTAATACTAAAATACTTCTCATACACTTTCTGCCTACGAACCTTACGCTAAGGAAAATCTTTGAAAATTTTCATATCAGACCATTCGTTGAAGACAGCGCCAAGAAAGTGGGGCCATTCCATAACCATCCGCGTTGGCCCTCAGTCACTTGACCATCTTGTTTCCCTAGCTTTAAAAATATGTTTGTATTGTCTTCTTAACGGTTTCTATCTTAGCAACTAACTGGAAATATCAGAGAAAAATCTTTTGTTTCTTCAAATTGGAAAGCAACTGTCGACGGCAATGTTTGGTGGTTTGTTTGTTCACTGTAATACTTGTTGATGAGCAACACCGGGTTGCGTTATTGAAGCGGCGTGGAAGCGTAAGTCGATTTGTTGAATCGTTTAATCCAATTGGGCTTTGTGTCCTACATAAGCGTTAAAAAATCCTTCGTCCTTCTTGCGATACCTCAGCTTGGCACATGCAGCCAGGAGAGATCCGGAAAGGATGCACAGTACCACACAACAAGTTGCCAGCATGGCGGAAAGTACGGAAGTCTTCATGCACGTTTCCGATGCGTCTTGCGGTTCTTAAAAATAAAGCAATGTAGTTTCAATGTTCAAGTGACATTAATCACTCAAATACTTACTAACTGCTGTAGCAGCTTCCTTCTTGATTTTCTCGTCATCGTCTTCCTCTTGCAAAACTCGTATCGCTTGGAACAAGCTGATGTTATCGGAGAGGGTCGAATTGTTTTCCTGCTGAACTTCTCGCTTGGCGATTCCCTTCAGGTTTCTCCAGTGACATGGTTGGCTCTGTGAATATCGTCAAAAGGTATGTTAACAAATGATCTGCGGAGTTGGTATTCAAGATTTTCTTTTATTACTGGACACCGTCCGTGGCACATTCGGACGTCGCATTCGATGTACAGAGCGGGAGATCCGGTGAAGCGGAATGTTTTCATATAGGCGTAGACTTGCGTTTCGTATAGACCTCCGTCGGACCAACTGCCACGGAATCGGGAAATCAACTTGTCGTCTACCGGGCATCTGTGGGTTTAAAAAAAAGTTGCATTAATACCGTATTTTATGTTTTCGTGAAGTTGGTGTGACATGAAGTGATTGTTTGATTAAAACAATCTTCAGAAATCATTATTGAATTACACTGTTAAACTATGCATACATTTCCTAAATTAACCCTTCAGATCTAAGCGTTCCCAAAAGGAAAATCAATGTATAAAAATATAAATAAACTGAATAAAGGTGTAAACTGCCGTAGGCATATTTGTTCTGAATAAAAATTTTTATCTTTTATAAAATAAAAAACTACCGTGCCATTTCGTAGTTGCTACTCCGCTAGGGGCTATTCATAAACCACGTAGAATTTTCTGAGTTGAGGGGGTGGAGGGGAGGAGTATCACCAGAGTCTACGCTCCATACAAAAATTCAAAATATTGTTCTGAGAAAAGTCTACGAGGGGCGAGGAGGGGGGGGGGTCTGAGATTTCAAAAAAAATAGTCTACGTGGTTCATGAACGGCCCATACTGGACAGAACTAGTGTAATTGCACAGAGAATAGCATAGATGGAGCTTGGGTGTAGCTTCACATCTTCAATGTACAAGTTCTTTTATTCTAATTCGGCCTCACGGTCTTTTGGGGAGGAAGGAACGACGATTAATTTGACAATCGTTGTTATTAACGTTTGCATTAAAAAAAATCGACAAAAATTTACATTTTTTTTGGTTTTACCTTCACACGCACTGACGAAACTACTCATGCAGCATCAATCATAGTAACCCATGAGTCAGCACACAAAATTTGACAGCTCTATCAGTCGAACTCTAACCGTGATGGCAAAAACAGTGAAGCAACTCCGTTGAGAAGTGTGCGCGCTCAAAGAACGGCACCCCGCTACGTCCACAATATCTTGGCACTATTAGACAACAATCAGAGCATTGAAAGAAAGCCCGGTTCCGGACGACCGACTACCCTGAGCGACAAGAAGCTCCAAAGGAGGTTGAAGAGGAAGACCGAGGGAAAAGTGGCTACATCGCTGCGTGCGCTGGACCTGGAGGTCGGTTCAACCGGCCAAACAGTGAAAAAGTACCTGGCGAACATGAACATACATGCCAGGAAGCGGAAGTAACGTCCACTGGTTTTGGAGCTGCAGGCAATAACGCAGAGGCAGCGGCTGAATAAGATGGTCAACTTGATTTTCCTGGCGAATCGCGTCGTGGCGGGGGTGATGGACGACGAGACCTATCTCACCCTGCATGGCAACGACAGGCAGGGCATTTCGTAGTTTACTTCCCCCACGAAGGAAGTCAGCTCCAAGGTGAAGTTCATTTCACACACCAAGTTCCCCAAGAAGGTGCTGCTGTGGATAACAATCAGCGAGAAGGGTATGTCAAAGCCGCTCTTCTTTCGCTCCTGACTGGCCATGAACGGGGAAATTTATAGTACGAAATGCCTGCCGGAAGTTGCGTCGTTCATCAAGAAATACCTTAAGAGCGAAAACGCGGTGTTCTGGCTGGATCTGTCATCGGTCCACTACTCGAAGCGATCGTTGGAGGAGATGGAGCGACTGAATATCGATATGGTACCCAAGTCGGCGAACCCACCCAACGTCACTCAGCTGCGTCCCATCGAGAATTTCTGGGCCAACCTGAAGCATAAGATCTACTACAATAATTTTGTTGTGAAAACTGTGGAGGAATTGATAAACAAAACGCAAGGGAGTAGAATCTTTTTGCAAGTAAGCTTAAATAATTACATTCCATGGGAAATTTATCAAAAGAAATTATCTGTCTTCGCGTTTTTTTATCACCATCCGAAAAAAGTCCATTTTTTTTAATGCAAACATTAGAGACCTTGATTACTACTGCATCTCTACAATTGCCAAAGATAGTTGTGTTAGTGAGGTAGGTTATTTTTAGATCATGGATGCACTGTGGTAAGTGATGCGATCAATGAAAGAAACCGTAGTAAATCGTTTTTATTTTCAATCTAGTGGTGATAGAAGCAGGCCAGTGACAAATTGGTAAGGAAGGGGACGGGCCTGGGATTGCACTCCCGACCATTTGCTCAGTAGCATCAATTTTTCTATCTGGGGGAAAAAAAACATGAGTTTAAGGCCTTATTGACAACCTTATTGACCTGCACCGATTGCTTGTCGATTTGCCAAATTTGGAAGACGTTTGTATTGAGTTATTTCAAATTATAATACTCCGCTCACTATATCACAAAACATTACGATTGCTTGGACCAAGTCTCCGGTTGGTGGTTCACCGATGAGCTTGTACATCAATAGAAGGATTAAGTTGCCAGAAGGCAGGACTCTTATTTTTACCGGGTCCTAAATTGTAGTTTTGGATGGATTATTGTGGATTGTTCTTCAGAAGCTTCTACTTGATTGATGTGGATATAACTTGCTTTAATGGAGTACTTTGTGGAGTGTGATTGCAAAAACTTAAAATTTACGAAAAAAGGGTTTACTTAGAGCATCGGCTGTAAACGGTTGTGTCGATGTTCTACTGCGCTTTTTTTTTGTTCTCGCACATGGCACGTTTCGTATTACAGGGTGCGGCAGAAAATAATGCGAAAATGTTCAAACTTGAGTATTGGGTTAATTCGTGTAGCTAGCGACTAATTTCTGTTGAAAGTGTATTTTTTTTTTTTTTTTTTTACGAATTCATTTATTTGTACAGGCTCAATCGAATCAACTTTACAGAGCCAAGTTTTCATGTTTATATACATCAGTTATCTTAGAACTAAGGTTAAGGGGATAGAACCGATTACTCGCGGTCGTCTCGAGGTTAATAGGAATAACAATTTTAAGGATGGGAAAATTGGGGTGGAAATTTTGAACAAAGCAAAAGAACAATGGTTTTCTTATATCTAGAACTTCAAATTACAATTTTTTAATTGAACGTTTTTAATTTAAAAAAAAAAAAATAATAACTTACTCACACACACACAATCACACTCACACACACACAACCACACTCACACACTGGCGCACACATTCCTCACAAATTTAACCTAAACAAGTAAGTTAATCAATCTACAATCTAAGGCTAATGTTAGTCAAAAACACATAAATGATTTTCATAAACTCCAGATCGCGCGCAGCCAAAATGTCTCGAATCGGTACATTGGGTTGTCTACCTCGAGCCCGAAGGGAATCATACAGCTCAGATCTGACTCGACGATGCTCAGCACAAAACCAAATAACGTGATCTGCGTCCTGGTAACCTTGTCCGCATTCACAGAGATTGCTGTCTCCCAGCCCAACACGGAACAAATGAGCGTTTAAAGAATAATGATTGGACATGAGGCGAGACATCACACGAATGAAGTCTCGACCCACATCCAATCCCCTGAACCAACATTTCTTAGACACCTTTGGAGTGATAGAATGTAGCCATCGCCCCAAGTCTACTCTACTCCATTTATACTGCCAGCTATCGAGTGATATCTGACGAAAAATATAGAAGAATTCGTTGAAGGCGATTTGTCGATCATAAATATCGCCTTCCATAGCACCCACCCTTGCAAGCGAGTCCGCTTTCTCATTGTCAGGAATCGAACAATGAGAAGGGACCCACACAAAGGTGATAATAAAAGAACGTGAAGATAAAGCACTTAGAAGACCTCGTATTTTCATAAGAAAATAGGAGGTGTGCTTACCGGCCTCAAGGAGCGAATAGCCTCTATAGAACTAAGACTATCCGTGAAAATGAAGTATTGATCCGGTGTAAAAGAGGCAACAGTTTCTAAAGAAAAATAAATTGCTGCCAATTCCGCGACAAAAAACAGAACAAGGTGCTTGAAGTTTACGAGCGACGCTATAATTTTCATTGTATACACCAAAGCCAGCGGAGTCTTCTATCAAAGACCCGTCAGTGAAAAACGTTTTAGTGGAATCAACTAGGCCAAACTTTGCAGCAAATATCACCGGAGCAATCATAGGACGATGATGCTCTGGGATTCCACGAAGCTCCTGTTTCATGGATAAATCAAAATGAACCGAATTTCCGAAGTCGGAGAAGCAAACACAATTGGGAATATTAAGCGAAGGGCTGACATCCTGTGTTATGTACAAATGATACAAGCTCATGAAGCGGGTTTGAGGATTCAACTCTAGGAGCTTCTCAAAATTTTCGATCACCTGGGGGTTCATAACTTCACACCTGGTGAGGAGCCGGAGAGATAACTCTGTAAACCGATCTGAGAGTGGCAACATGCCAGCCAGCACTTCAAGACTCATGGTGTGAGTCGAGTGCATGCAACCTAACGCGATACGAAGACACCGATACTGAATGCGTTCCAGTTTAATGATGTGCGACCGAGCCGCTGACTGAAAACAAAAACTACCGTATTCCATAACCGACAAAATCGTTGTCCGGTACAACGTTAGAAGATCTTGCGGATGCGCTCCCCACCAGGTCCCGGTAATTGTGCAGAAAAAATTGACCCTTTGCTGGCATTTTCTCTTCAGGTACTCAATGTGAGATCTCCAGGTGCACTTTGAATCGAACCAGACCCCAAGATATTTAAATGACATGGAATGAGTTATTGGTGTACCCAAAATTTGAAGTTTCGGTTGTGCAGGGTTATGCTTCTTAGAAAAAACTACCAACTCAGTTTTCTCCGTAGAGAATTCGATACCTAGCTCTAGAGCCCAAGTAGACAAATTGTCTAAGGTATCCTGCAAGGGTCCTTGTAGATCGACCCCATTGGGTCTCGTGACAGACACTACGCCGTCATCTGCAAGTTGTCTCAACGTACAGTTGTCACCTAGACAACCGTCAATGTCTTTGACATAAAAATTATACAAAAGGGGCTTAAACATGATCCCTGGGGAGACCCATGTAGCTAAATCGAAAAACTGTAGAGTTTCCATGAGAAAAGCTCATATGTTTCTCTGACAGCAAATTGTACAAGAAATTGTTCATTAATGGTGAAAAACCACAAGCATGGAGTTTATCTGAGAGAACTTCAACAGATACTGAATCAAAAGCCCCTTTGATATCCAAGAATACAGAAGCCATTTGCTCTTTTTAGCAAAAGCTAACTGAATATCTGTGGAAAGCAACGCGAGGCAGTCGTTCGTTCCCTTACCCCTACGGAAACCATATTGAGTATCAGAAAGCAGGTTGTTCGTCTCAACCCATTTGTCCAGACGGAAAAGGATCATTTTCTCCAACAACTTTCGAATACAAGATAACATCGCGATGGGTCGATAGGAGTTGTGGTCGGACGCGGGCTTACCAGGTTTTTGAATGGCAATAACTCTCACCCGTCTCCAATCATCCGGTACAATGTTGAGTTCCAGACACTGATTAAACAAGTTCAACATGCGCCTCTTCGCGACGTCTGGGAGGTTCTTGAGCAAGTTGAACTTGATCCTGTCAGCTCCTGGAGCCGTATTGCCACACGAAAGGAGTGCGAGAGAGAGTTCTACCATTGAAAAGGGTTGGCTAATCTCATCTATCGAATTCGTTGTTTCGCGAGGAAACATTTGTGCTGGCACAGAATCTGGACAAACTTTTCGCGCGAACTTGAGGATCCATTGGTCCGAGTACTCCTCGTTCTCATTGTTCGTAATTCTGTTACGCAATCTTCGCGCCGTATTCCAAAGGGTACTCATCGACGTTTCGCGCGATAACCCGTCCACGAATTGTCGCCAGTAACCGCGTTTCTTGGCCTTGATGAGGCTCTTAAATTCTCGTTCGAGAGCCGTGTACCTTTCAAAGTGCTCAGGTGTTCCACGTCTACGAAAAACTTTGAACGCGTCAGACTTTTTGCGGTAAACCTCGGTGCATTGCTGATCCCACCATGGGGAAGGAGGTTTCCTGCGAAATGACGTCCCTGGAACTGGTCGAGTTTGAGCTTGAAGCGCGCTTTCCAAAATCAGGTTGGAGAGGAAGTTATATTCCTCCAGCGGTGGAAGCCCTTCTACCGTTGATAAGGCTTCATCTACTGCTGTCTTGAACCCTGTCCAATCGATATTACGAGTTAGATCATACGTGGCGTTGATGGATGCCGGTGGAGTGAGCCCGGTGGCAACCGAAACTTTTATAGGCAAATGATCACTACCGTGGGGATCCTGGATCACATTCCACGTGCAGTCCAACGATAATGAATTCGAGCAAAGTGTGAGGTCTAACCTACTACCAAGTGAGGATGGACCAGCCAAGCGTGTAACTTCTCCATTGTTGAGAACTGTCATATTGAAGTTGTCACAGAGGTCATATATCAAAGAAGACCGGTTGTCATCGTACAGCTCTCCCCAGCCTGTACCGTGAGAGTTAAAATCTCCCATGACCAACCGCGGAGCAGGCAGAACCGAACAAATATCTGAAAGTTGTTTTCGGTTAATTGGTGCTCTAGGAGGAATGTACACAGAAGCAATGCAAAGGCTTTTATTTTTAATAACAGCCTGACATGCGACAACTTCAATACCTGGAATTGGAGGAAAATTCACTCTATAGAAGGAGTAGCACCTTTTGATCCCCAAAAGTACTCCTCCTCCACGCGAATCCTCACGATCAAGCCGAATAATGTTGAAATCGTTAATCGGAAGATCGATTTCAGCTGAAAGCCATGTTTCACAAAGAGCAAATGCATCACAACCGATATTGTGAGCTAAAAATTTGAATGATTCCAATTTAGGAATAAGACTTCGACAATTCCACTGCAGAACAGTGATCAAATCCCCGACCTCTTTTGGCAAATTATCCATCGAAGGAAATGATAGCTGCAAGGATGGGCCACTTTAATGTTAATTTCTTCAAAAAAGTTTTCACAGTGGGAAGCATTGCCATAACAATGCTTTTAAGAGGGTCAGACATTTCGAGGTATTTAAAAATACCTTCCACAATATCATCGAACGAGAACAGCCCAGATGAAGGGGGGGGCTTCTGTTCTTGAAATCGGGGCATCAGGGGATTTAGATGTCCCCGGGAGAGATGGGAAATCCTGTATGTAGTTGGCACTACGAAAACCAGGAGGATTCGGATTATCCTTCTTTTATCTGGTCTTTGTATTGGGCATGTTGATTTGAGGCTTCTGTTCAGCTGCTTTCACAGCTCGAATGCGTCTTCGCTTCCGTGGAGCACCTCCCGGAAAACTAAAAGATGTCCCCTCCTCAACCAAATCCGAATCAGACTCGTCATCTGAAAGAGGAGCGAAAGGATTTGTATTGGTATCGGGTGGCGAAGCTTTCTTAAGCATTTCTGCAAAAGATTGCCTTGAACGTTGTTTCAGAGAACGTTCCAATTTTTCCCCGCGTTGTTTATACGCCGGGCACGACGAGAGCATGAGGAGGAGTTCCCTTGCAGAAAACACATTTTAGTGTATTATCTGCACAGGGACCAGCCTCATGTTTCTCCCCGCAAGTTGAGCAGCGTGCCTTATTGCCGCAATGGGAGGCCGTATGCCCCATCAGCTGACAGTTTTGGCAAATCATTACCCGGGGTACAAACAACCGCACAGGTAGCCGAAGTTTATCCAGTTCTAAGAACTGAGGAAGGGCAGAGCCAGAAAAGGTTACCCGAAACGAGTCTGTGGGGGTAACTTTTTCTTACCCTCGCTGTGCGATATTTTCACTAATTTTGTCACTTCCAGTATCTGAACTGGGGAAGCAGAGGGTTCTTGAATCGGCCAACCGCTCGCTTCTTCAAAATTTCAGGGCACAGACTCGCCTCTGTGACCACTCCTACAATCTCCACATCACGAGCTGGAATATAAACTCGATATTCGAGTGTAAAATGCTGGGAAGCAGCAATCTCATTAGCCTGCTTCAGGTTAGAGACGACAACACGGAGTTTATTAAATTTAACTTTCGTGATCTCTGTCACGGCTGAAAATCGCTTCGTCAGATCTGTAGTGATTTGATATACATTCAAAGGTTTCATTTTGGGCTGAAAGTAGACAACCCATGGACCGACCGAGTCAACCGGATACGATCGCGGTCTGAATATTTTTGTGCCTCCCCATCATCGGGTGGCACTTTTTCAGTCAAACCGTCCATGTCGAAGAAACCTCTTCAACATGCACGATTTGCCGATAATTTAAATCACACACACACACACAAACAAAGAACACACAAATTAAACTCTAGTGGGACGAGGGACAGGAAAAACAAAACATAACTAAATTACTGTTCTGTTGCTGCTGCTGCTGCTGCTGCTGACGCACCGTATGCGTGAACGTCGCACTTCTATGCGGGGAGCGGGGAGCGGTGCGCTGATGCGATCGCCTTCGGGTGCACTCGCTCAACGCTGTCGGTTGACCGTTGGCGATGTAGTGGTGTATCGCTGGTTAGCGTCACCACGCAGAGGTGAATCGAAAATAAGCGGGAAGATAATTCGCCAGCTAGCACTGTTTGATTTTTCTATTTCACTGGAAAACCACACTGCCTTCTTAGAAAAAAAGCTCACTTTTACTTTACTCACTGAAGTGAGTATATTTTAAGAAGAAAAACTAGTTTTTTCCAACGATTGCACTCGAATAAATCTTCCAAAATAACGGAGCGCTGGATCGAACGAACGTTCTTCTTTCGCTGAACGAAGTGGGGTGTGTTTGTGTATTTGTGTATTTGTTTATGTTTACTTTCAAGTGCTGCATCCAAACACTCTATTTGTTTTATTGCAAATTCGTCAAAATGTTCGCAAAAGAAGTGATCACCAGTTTGTTGCTCGCCCAGAAGAAGCCGAAAGAGATTGCCAAGGTGGTAGGGTGCCATTTGGCAACAGTTTACCGCATAAAAAAGTCCCTGTAGGATGGTCTTAAGCAGCGGAAGCCGGGAAGCGGACGTCCGCGCTTTGCACGCACGCCGAACGTGATCAAATCGGTCCGTGCAAAAATTGCTCGCAACCCGGTGCGTTCCATAAGAAAACTAGCAAAGGAAGCCAATATTTCGGAGAAATCCACGCGGAGAATCATCAAAGAAGACCTGCATGCATCTTTCAGAGCCAGAGTGAAACGACACTTGATTTCAGACCGTGTCAAGGAACTACGAGTGACTCGTTCCAAGAGATGGCTTTCCTTGTTGAAGAAAGAAAAAATGATAATCCTGTTCTCCGACGAAAAGCTTCTCAGCATCGATGCTGTGGCCAACAGCCGCACGGACCGGTTCATTTCACCGCAGAAAATGGAGAACGTTCCGGAAAAAGGGAAATTCAAATTTCAAATCAAACATCCGGCTGGTGTCATGATGTTTGGCTTGGTGGCGTCGAACGGTTTGAAAATGCCGCCTGTTTTCATTGATGCTGGAGTTAAAATCAATACCGATGTGTATATCGGTATTTTAAAAGACCAAGTGATTCCCTGGGTGAAGGCCAACTTCTCCGAGGACCAAAACGTTGTCCTACAGCAGGATGGAGCGCCGTGTCACACGTCCAATCGAACCCAACAATGGTTGAACGATAGAATGAAGTTTTGGCCGAAGGATTTGTGGCCCCCTAGCAGTCCAGATCTTAATCCGTTGGATTATTCGATTTGGGCATATGTTGAAGCACGAGCCTGCAAAATATCACACCCTAGTGTGAAAACCCTGAAGACCCTGAGGACTACGTCCGAAAGGCATGTTCTGACTTCCGGCGTAGGCTCGAGCATGTTATTAATAAAAATGGAGGACATATTGAATTAATTTTTTTAAAAGGATAAGGATTTATAAAGATAACTGCACTCGAAAATGTTGATATTATTGCTTGAATAAGTTGTAAATGCGATTTGAAAGAAATAGTACAAATTTTCACATTATTTTCTGCCGCACCCTCGGTTATATATTTTTCTGCTGCGCGAGTTTACTAACGATTATGAATCATTAATTGATCACATCACTTATCAAGGTTCTGAACCAGCAAGCCTAACCCAACTAACATAAAAAACACTCCTTCCTGAAACCTTTGTGGAAATGTAGAGATTAACACGGTCTCTAAACAGCAAAGGTCACACTAACATTCCTTCCCTATTCCCACCTGATTACGCTACGCTACGTATTCAACCATATTCAGTTAATATTTTCAAACGCAAAAAACATTTCGAGATAAACTGGGATGATCTAGGTTCTCAAAACGGTCCTTGAGTTCAGAACATCAAATCTACAGTAGTAATCGTTATTTATGAGTACACCGTTGGAGTTCTGTATGAAACAGACTATGACTTATTTTGACAGCTGTTTAGTATCAATGTGTTACTTGCCTTGTAAACAAATGAAAACTTTCATAAAAAATTAAAGTTTTACTTCAAGCGGAACAATACGAGGTCTTACGGAAGGAAAGCAAAAATCGACTGTGACCAAGTACTGCACTGAATGTCGCTAAGAGATTGTCGCTAAAAAAGCTAGCAAAAGAAAAAGGTGTTAGTGTCAGTGCGGTCCAAAATGCAATCAACCGGTTTGTTATGCATACCACATTGAAGGACCGGCCGTGGTAGAAAAATAGGTGCGTCAAACCCAAATTTTAACAAACAAATTTGCAATGTTTTTAAAGGACAAAAGGAGGTATCCATCAGAAATTGCGCAAAAAAGTGTGGAACGACGATTGGAATGGTCCAACGCGCAAAGAAGCGAAATTCCCTGAAGATGTACCGGAAACAAAAATGTCCGAAACGCAGCCAAATTCAGGTGGACTCCTTGAAAGCTCGGGGTCGGAAGCTGTACGACGACGTTTTGAGCAAAAATGACATGTGCATTATCATGGATGACGAGACGTACGTTAAATTGGACTATAGAGCACTTCCATGGGCACAGTTTTACACCGTGAAGTGTGTAACGGATGTCCCGAATTCGAAGAAATCGATGTTTTGCGAAAAATTTGGAAAAAAAGGTGTCCCGCCACTTTTTGAACTGGACGATTTATCCATTAGATAATTTATTTAAAAGCAATTCAACAAGTTATTCAGAAAAAACAAACTGATTTCATCTACAGATGTAAACTTCTTCAAAAACTCTTTATTTGCTTTACAGCGATATAATGAAAGCTATTGATGTCAACTACAAATGTTCGCAAGTATACTCAGCGATCAGGAAACCCTACTACAATTCAAATCACAGAATTCAGTATGAGGACATTATCAAAATACGAGCCAATACCCGATCCTGCCTGCTACAGAGCCAATGCGGTTTCAGCACTAATGGAGCCGCCAGCTTAGTTTTGGGCTGACCAAGGATATCCCCAACCAGGGAAATCGAGAAAATTTCCAATCCGAAAAAATCCTGGACCGGCCCTAGTCAAACCTTTACTTTCAACCACAACAGAACTGGCAAGGAATTCCCCGACAATCAGCCATACAACCCACTACTATTTCATGGTATCTTCTCAAGCATCAAAGGCCAATATATTTTTTTGTTAATTCAAAAAGAAGTCTTTTATACCTGTCTACCGCGCGTGAGGCTCAAACTTTTGTAGATTACTTTCTTTATTTATTTTTTATAACAACAACAACATGAAACAAATTTCCATCATCATCACCGAGACGAACAAAATAGTTTGTAGTGTTGATAAAAGTGAGAAAAAAAGTATAAAAAAGAAAATAACCAACACATTGGATTCCGTTTGTAAAGAAATTTGTCAAAATATAAACTTCATTTAAAAAAAAACACTATAGCCGTACAACAAATAATCCACACAAAATAATCCGTTTTATAACAGTAAAAAATCGTCAGTTACAATCTTCATGATGATTAAAAAGTTTTGCTAACGGTTTAGCAAACAGTTTTAACGTGTAATTCAGTTTTTTAAAATAAGCAAATGCCATTGTCAAATGCAAAGAAGGCTGGGTAAACGTAAGAAAAATCATCGACGGAATGGTTGTGCAAAACCTCATGAGGAAAATCAAGAAAAAGGTGCAAGAGCTGACCAGATCTAAGAAAAATTAAATGAATACTGATGTAATGGGCTTTTTAGGTGTTCAATAAACAATGTAATTGAATTTGAGTTGCAAAATAAATAAAACATATTTAATAACAGCAATTTTTAGGTGTACCCATAATTAACGATACAGTCCTTAGTGTGCAAATCGTACCCAAGAAGAAAAACCCTCCAAACTTGCCGGGGCTTCGCCCAATTGGAAAATATTGGGCCATCGTAAAGTGGAACCTCAAAAGAACTCAATAAACAGTTGGAAGTGAGAAACAGTTCAAGACAAATTGGCGTTCAGCATCAAATTAGGCGGAAGGTCAGAAACGTAAAGCCCAACAGTTCGTATTCGGAAAATCAGAAGCCTAAAAGCCCTAAAATAAAATAGAGATTCATCATTTATATAATGCCACTTAATCATGTTTGACCGTTCCATCCTTTACTGCGCAAAAAGTAATCACAATCTTTACTTCAGTTTTAAAGTGTATTTGTTAGTTTTTGAATGGCGTGGTTGATTCTTCGATATCTATGATAAATTCAACATTGTCCAATACGGAGTCAAGCAAAGAAAGTAAAAGTGATGACAGCTCATGGGTCACTCATAGCTAACGTCCTTGAGACCAAATGGGCCTACCATAAAATATGTAATGAACCAATTGTAAATCGTTAGTTTCCTAATAATTGTTGTTGTAGCTGTTTTCTAGTTATTCTTATTAGGTACTATAATAATTTGGATTACTTTTAGAGAAAGTGCAATGGGATTGTTCTGAAATACGTTACAAATCATTCTTCCATTGAAGTTTATTAAAACATTCAATAATATTTTTTTCTTTGGATATTATGGTGATCAACTTTCTTTCATCCAAAAAAAAATTAAATTCGTATTGAAAGTATTTGGGGCCTAATTGATCCTTCCATTTCAAACTTCAGCCTTACTCCGACTGGGGCTGGGCTGTTATTTTAGTATCAGTTTTCACAATTATAAACCAGAATCTTCCTTTAGTAAATGTTCAAAAGACTTTAAGTAAATATTGAAACCCTGGCCAAGGATGAAGGGTTTCACGACGATTTGTCAAGTGTCGATGTAATCAATTTTCTGATTAATACTAATAATTATAGCTGAGATATTTCTATTAATTCAGGTTATTTATTTTTTCGAAATTTGATTTATCATACCTTCCCTAGTAAGGAGTGTATCGAAAATAAGCAATCCACAAACTTTCTTTCAAATTATGTTGAAAACCGATATTTTATTCATACAAAAAATTGATTCTTTATTGTACGAGGTTAAACTTGAACATAATGAAGATCGGATGAAATTTAAGCTATTCCTTCACGAATATTCGAACTTTGGATCGAATGCTCTTCATCAAGTTCCGGACAAGTGTTGCATCGCATTTTTTGGATGCTTGAGCCCAAATTTTGTTGAACTCCTGCATGTTCCCAGCTGCCTCACCAGTCTTCTTAACTTATTAATGATGGTTTTAACACTCGCATGATGAATTCCAAACCGCTTCGCCAAATTTCGCATAGTAATACCCTTCTCACTTAGCCATGTGACCAGAACCTTAATTTTCACTTCCTTTTCAATACGCGACATTTTTAAAACGCAGAATTTGAACCGCACAAACAAGTATACAAAAAAAAGCTGACAGTCAAACGCACAGCATGCAGTGTTCAGAGCATAAAAAACCATCACAAATACATGCGTACAACGCAAATGTATGTGGATAGCTTATATTCGATACACTCCTTAGCACACTACGATCATAATTAGTTGTAGTAACTTGATTATGACTTAGCAAGTCATATTTATGTTACCTCAACTGAATGGCAACAAGTATGCTACTAGGGTTCAACATAGCTACAGTTACAGTTGGGTTCAACATAAACAGTTGTGCATGATTAGAGGGACCGCCAGGGCTTAAGTACGGGTCTATACTAATAATTCTAGCACTAACAAGACCCCAAAACCAACGTTCATCTGCGTGGATTAGTTTTATTGTAGTTATGTGTTATTACAAACTTTTCTTTCCTGATTTATTGCTATTCTTGGTGGTAGGCAAAAGTGTCTATTAGAATTCTTTTCACCAACTCACATTAACAATTACTTTGTTATTGTCTCTTTTCTAATTTCTTTTTTCTTCTCTTCTCTCTCTTGCTTTTGGTGCCAATAACGCATGATTATTGTCTGAACTGCTTTCTGAACAGGTTGGTCGAGGCGGATATCAAGTAGGAGTAAGTGATGACATTCTTCATGTTATTGTTATTTTAATCCTAGTTCTAAAATACTGGGCTCCTACAAAATGGGTGGATTCCCAAGTAGCACACTACGATCATAATTAGTTGTAATAACTTGATTATGACTTAGCAAGTCATATTCATGTTATCTCAACTAAACTGCAACAAGTGTGCTACTAGGGTTACATACCCCACTTGAATATGTGACATGACGTAACATTTTTAATATTAGCATAGAACATGAGTCGATGTTGCATAAGTTGATTGAGATGCGTTATTGAAAATTTAATAACGCATGGTAAACAAATCCATTTCAAATTGAACTAATCAACTCGTCGTTTCCCCCCTAACATGCTTAATTCCGATGTTCCTTTCATTTCACATCCGTTGAACCATGCTGAATAGCCATTTCGTTTTGATAGTATCACTTTCTAATGACTATATATCTGTTTCTTTTTTGGTATACTGGAGTCAACAGGAAAGCTGGATCTACATTATTGAACTTATCTCTGCAGACACTTGAGAAGTGGCAAATGCTTTCAAAATTGTAATCATCAATCAGTGGAAGTGATCGAAAAGGTTGGATGACAATAACTTGAGGTGCCAGTGCAACAACAATCAATAGGAGAAGAAACAGATGGAAACTATTTCATATTTGAACTTATCAATTGCCATCGCCAAACTATTATTTCGTTTTTGTTTCAGCAATCAAACGCCACTCTCTCTCTCTCTCTCTTGCTTCACTTTTTGCCTCCTACTATCCTCTAGGTAATGTATCTAACACGTCATCAATATCTCGTTCCTTTTTCCATATTTCACGAGAATTATCTTCACTCTGACTATCTCCTATTTTTAACAGCCTCTTACTATCCGGTATCTTAAGCAGGATTCACTTGACCCTTGTGGTAGTAAGTCTGTGATACCAAATCTATAATTCTACCCTGGTACAGTATGGACAGTGATTTTCATCACTGGAGACTTGGCCCTATGACCCTCTTCTGTGCTTGAAAATGAAAATGAAATGAAATAATTTTGCTTCTTTTCAGGCAACAAATAATTTATTTCTATCAAATTTTGAAAACAATATCTAATATCCTGTTTTTGTTTTGTTTTATTTTTCGTTATGCTTGTCTCTTTTCAGCCACAACTCTTTCTCTCTAAATTTTCCTATCATTCTCCTCCTATCCCTAACCATTGTGGGGCCCGTTAATGAAAGTTAGTATGCACGAACGCTTAGGCTATGTAGGTTCTCACTCAGCTTAAGAGCAGATCGGTGGGAAGTTACCTGTCATGGTGGGGGCTGAACAATTACAATAACAATAACAACTAAGTGTATTATGATGTCAATTTAAAATTTCAATCTCAATTTTAGTGAGCGAGATAAGGCGCTATAATCTTGGCAATTATTGCCAGGCTTTTGGTTCAAATGCCAAAAGTTCACCCACATTGGCAAATGGAGCATCAACTAATCGTTCTAGCAACTCTGCTCCCAATGATAAAGTACAAATTATCACACTGTTTAACTCTAATCCTTCCCTTTAATCTCTAATCCTTCCCTTGATTCAAAGTAGTAGAGAGATTTTAGATCTCTCTGGAATCCTCTCTGCGGCAATACTAAGCAGTTGGGCTGGCCGATGACAAGAAAAATTATGTATTCAAGAAACCATCATTTTCCAGGATGCTTTCAAGAATTGGCTGCGTTAGTATACGAAAAGATTAGATTAGAGAAGATTTTAAGTAAATATTGAAAGTTTTGAACAATGCAACAAATTGAAAGAAATATTTCCAATCGGTTGCTACAGAAAAAAATCGGAAAGTCATCGCATGAGTGAAACTTAATCCAGCAATTTGACGAATTCACATAGAAATATTTTGCACCACATGGGACGTCACAGATAATTAGATATGCAATTTCTGGCGAAGCTATTTAGATATTTTGAAGTTTGAAGAATTTAAGGATTATTTTATACAATTTCTAAGTGTGTAGTAAGTTCATCAATTTAACTCCACTGATCCATTTCACCCAAATTCACGGTTTGCACTGAAGATCAGCGACCTAGCAAGTGGAATTTATATGTAATTTTCTGGCAAACCGACAATTTATCACTCTCGACTGAATGTTTCAAACAATCATGAAAAAATGCTGTTTTCGAGAATATGCAATGATAGTTCAGGTCAAACACACTCTCTAGTTGTGAAATTGGAATGATCGTTCTAAAAAGGATGCTGGTAAGTTACGTGCTATAAATTAATATATCATTCTGGTTTTCTTGGACAGCAGGACACCATCATGTGCTAGTTAACTAATTCAATTCCTCCTCATCACTGCCCGACGTGGGCAACTTGTTCATATTCAGATTTGTAAAGGAGCAAGGGTAGGTCATTTTTAAGCAAATAATTGAATTTTTCATACTCAAAGAATTGATGTGAATTTTTACGATCTTATAATGCATGTTTTTTTCGATCGAATAACCACTCGAAAACATTTCACTTACAATGTGTTGGCATATGGTTTTATGATTGAACCATATGGCACTCAAAAATAAAAATAAACTTCTCGAGTACTTTTTCAAACATACGTATCTGATTTTAGTAACAAAAAGGTGAAGTAAGATTCAAACGTTAACTTCTTGAATCCCTTAGCATCCATTTCATGTTAACTAGGAACACCAACACAAGGAATAACATTTCCCTAACATCATGGCGATGCTTTACTTTCCGTGAGGATGCTGAGAGTTTTGAGAAATTTTCGTTTGAACTTACTTCCACTCTTTGTTTACAAAACCAGATAAGGAAAGTACTCGAGAATTAAAGACACACACTTACAAACAATTTTCTTCCTTCTTTAAGAACGGTTATGCTTGCGAGACCATATCCGTGAAGGATCTGTCTGTTAACTAAACTATACTCACCCATACTCATCTATCAGCTGAATTCTCTTGTTGGCTCCATTGTGGGCAAAACAATCATTCACAACAATATCGAACCCATCGTATTTGCTCCTCATGTAGATGATCAACGTCAACGGATCTCCAACTCGCACCGGTCCGGTCACTCGGGCTCCGTTCGTTCCGTATCCGTTACGTATTTCCATGTAGCACTCCGGGGGACTCAGCGTAAAAACTACGGGATTTCCGGTTGCGACTCTGAAACATTGAATTGATCCCATATTATTGTTCAGCATAATCTCACCATCGTTTTCCAAAAAAAAAATGATTAACCTATTGGCCAGCCCATGGAAGCCGGTATATTACAAGTGTTTATTATTATACATAAATATGGTAGCGTAAAAAAGCACACTCACTCAACGTCGAGAAACGGAAAGGTAACGGTTTTCCAAAAGTCATACCCATACTCGCAAGTCACCTTAAAGTGCTCATCGAACTCTTCCTCAATCAATGGATTGTACTGCACTGTCACCGTATTCCACATGAAGTTTTTCTACAACAGATCCGGACGAGAGCAAACATTGTTGTATTATTGTTACTTACTTGCAGCGAAGAACTTTAATTGATCCTTACCGTTGGATTCTTGCGACTGTCGTCACCACCGTTGGCATTCTTTCCCAGCGTGCCGCATCGGTTCAACTGGATCAGGAATTCATAATAGTCCCGACCGGAACCGTTGATGTACATGCAGTCCGGATCGTAAGCGTACCCTGAGAAGTAGAATCGGTCAGAATGTTGCATTGGTTGGAAGTTTGTTGATGAAAGGGCTATGTAAATGAGATGGATCGAAATTTGCTGACTCATAGCTACCAACTTCGGTGCTCGAGAGCGATCACAACATGGTATCATATAACGGATAGATGTGTTGGCAAAGGGTGAGAAGAAGAACTAGACCACCCAATTATGTTGGGTTTTTGCTGAAGGTCTTGTGTAGGAGAGTATCCAAACGGGAATGTTCGAAAACATCAGAAGGGTTATGGTCGATTTGCAACGGTTCTGGTGAGAACAATGTAGGATCTCAGCATTAGGCTGTTAAATCTGATTTGATGATAATAACAGTTCTAAGAAAAAGCACTTGGGTTTTGAAGAAATATGAAAATTTATGTTTTGGAGCCATCGCTCACAACGGAATGTTTAAACAAGGTAGGTATTTATTTTATTAATCGTTGTCACGATGATTCAACATCATGATCTCAAAAAAGGTAAATCTTTATCTTTTGAGTTAATTTTCCATTATTCCAAGATTTAATCCAAACAAAACGAAATTTTATGTATCTCATGTGTTTGGATGTGAACATTGCGATGGCATATTTTGCCAGTGAGCACCTTGTTTAGTACTTTGAGTATTGATAGGCAATTGTTTTTTATTGCAGTGCATGAATTTTGTTTTGTTTTGCCTTGACTTCCATACAGAAATACCTATTCCTTAAACACCCGTTTAGTACCATGCTGATCGTGAATAATCGGTCTTCAAAAGCTTGTACACCATGTACAGAGTGCAGAAATTTATGGTGTTTCTTTTGCATTCCATTTAACATGCATTTCACCAGCCGTGTAAGGAGCATGTTTGCTTTTCAAGTTTGCTTTCTCTTTCTCTCAGTCACGTTCATTTCAACTGTTTTGTAAGGTGTCGTATCGTCTTTTTGTCTGTTTGATATCTAGTCCGTCAGTGTCACGTTTATAAGTTTACTAAGGTCTATTACTTTGTTTTTTTGTGAATTACTTTATCTTCTGTTTGTCTGAAACCACTTCGTCTTATTCTGTGATACGCATTCCACTCCTCTTAATGTCTTGCCATATGCAGTTTTGCAATGAATATGTGGATCGAACTTTATATTCTAGAGCTGTTTTTGATATTTTTCCGTGATCGCTTCTGTGTTATAACGTATCGAAAACAGTTCAGTCTGGCAGTTCCAATTTTCTTGTTAATGGTTTTGTTGTTAAGCCAATTCGATGCAATATGTGGATTTTCTTTTCTTTATAGGATGTTATTATTTTTAAGCCGTCGTGATTTGAGTAGTTTGTTTGGCTTTCAACTTCTGTTTACTCTGTTGAGTTAATATATCGCCCATTGCTGGTGCACATTCTTATAACTGCGTTTTCGTCAAAACTAACTGCCTAGAATTATATAAGCTAATACCATTCCCATTTTCATCTCATATCTGATTTCGTACATTTTATTCATTGTTAATTTTAATTATTTTTATTTGTTGTTGAAAGCAAACCACAAAAGGAATCAATTGATGCATCAAACCTACATTTCCGATTAATATGAATAATGGATCATGAGATGAATAATAGAACCGGTCCGCTTTGTGGTAATGCTCTTGAAAAGTGTGCTAATTTGTGATAATAAACTATTTCAGCTTTTTCAACTGGTCCGATATGATCAAATGCAGCATTTCTACTTGTTGCTATACTGTACTGATTGATCACCATCTCAGAACTAAAATTATCACCGATAAGAAGTATTAGAGGATTTTTAGAAGCACTTTTGTGCATCATTTCCACTGGTCTGGCAACACTTGTGTGTTTCTTTCCAAAATGGCACCAGACCAGCCCTGGGACCTGATAATAGAAGTTAAACTACCTCAAGGTTTTGCCAGTGTCCAGGGATTTTGCAGGCTTGTGCTTCAACATATACTCAAATTGAAGATTTCAACGGGTTAAGGTCTGGATTGCTAGGGAGCCACAAATCTTTTGGTCAAAACTTCATGTTTTCTATCAGCCATTGTTGTGTCCAATTTGATGTACACACTACCAAAATGGTATGTAAATTTCTGTTCCCTGTGACCGACACATGCAAGCGTCCTTTAGCACATAAACACGAGTTGAAAGAGATGAACAAATAAATTCAATCAAACACATCTTTTGTCGAATTGAGTATGTGTCAGTTTCAGGAAACATAATTTAACCGAAAGCTTTCTTTACGTTCCCCGACTTTTTAGAAACATAAATTACACTTCGTTTAAAATTCATAGTTTCAAAGTGTGGGTTACATGGCGCTACACATCCTGTTGTAGGACAACATATGAAGCCTAATCAAATAATGTTCATGTGTTTTGTAGATGACGAACTTCCATAATAAATAAAGATTGATTATTTATAAAATAAACTAATCAGAGTATACCAAATCATGTTCGACAAATTTTTAGTGTTTGAAATATCGGCTGCCTTAGCCGTTTTCCGGATCGATCTGATAGGATTTTGCCTCACTTTGTCTCTCACTGATCTGATGACCTTCGGTGTGAGAGCGGACCGTGGATGACAACTTCCCGGCTTCCGTGACGTGGTCCATCAAGGAGTGAACGTTGGATACGGTGAACGGTAGCCAAATGGCAACCCACAATCATTGCAATTTGTTTTACGGGCTTTTGGGCGAGCAGCAAACTAGTCACAACCTCCTCTGCGTACATTTTTGTCAACTTTGTTACTCGCGAAACACTGTTTTGTTTACATCGTCTCAGAGTATATCTGATTTAGGATCCGATTAGACTAATTCCCAGTGTTTAGCAATTCGGTAGCGTAGGACAACTCAGAACATCCAGTAGGCACTAGATAGTTTTTTGGGACATGAAATATTCCATTGGCTAGTGCAGGAATTGAACCCAAACTTCATGGTACTCACACGACTACACATTCTTATTTTCTCGCACAAAATATGTATTTTATAGAACACTAGCTGAACCCGGTGCGAGCCTTGCTACGCATGCAACTAAATGAATAAAAATTAAATAGAACTGGCGCGTTTATAAATTATTTTTTATCGCAATGAGTTTTGTTCAAATATTTTCGTGTAATTTCTCTACAAAAATAACGAAGGTTTGTTTTTTTAATTTAACCCTTGGACAGGTAGTTTTTAACAAATTTTGCACCGATTTTCACGATGTGTGCGATGGGAGGTTCTCCCAGCAACTGGTGCAATTCGTGGTTCACGTGGTTCCTCCACGTTCCGTCTTCAATCTGCACTCCACCGTAGATGGTACGCAGCACCTTCCGTTCAAAGACTCCAAGGGCGCGTTGGTCCTCCACTAGCAATGTCCATGTTTCGTGGCCGTAGAGAACTACCGGTCTAATTAATGTCTTCTAGATGGTCAACTTTGTGGTTCGGCGAACTTTGTTCGATCTTAGCGTCCTTCGGAGTCCAAAGTAGGCACGATTGCCAGCCATAATGCGCCTTTTTATTTATCTGCTGGTGTCGTTATTGGCGGTCACCAATGAGCTCAGATACACGAATTCGTCTACTACCTCGATTTCATCACCGTCGATCTGAACTCGTGGTAGGAGGCCAACATTGTCTTCTCGTGAGCCTCTTCCCTTCATGTATTTTGTTTTCGACGCATTAATCACAAGCTCAATCCTACCAGCTTCAGCCTTAAGTCTGATGTACGTTTCCGCCATCGTCTCAAAGTTACGTGCTACGATATCAACGTCGTCGGCGAAGCCAAATAGTTGGACAGACTTCCTGAAAATCCACTGAAAATGCCACTCGTGTCTATCCCAGCTCTTCGAATCACACCCTCCAGTGCAATGTTAAACAACAAACACGACAATCCATCACCTTGCCGTAACCCTCTCCGAGATTCGAAGGGACTCGAGAGCGTCCCTGATCCTCGGACGACACCCATCACTCGATCCATCGTTGCTTTGATCAACCGCGTCAGTTTTTCCGGAAATTCATATTTCGTGTAATTTGCTCTTGCATAACCTTAGAATAACTTCTTGTGTATACTGTAGCACTGAGAGTAACTCAAGCACCTGTGTATACAATCTATCGCTAGAAAAACTATCACAAAGCTATTAGTGGTACATGAGCGCTAACCAAACGACACCTTTTGCCTGTTGAGGTGGTGGATTCGTTCGTGCCTCGACCTTCCCCGCAGAGGGATGTTAGGCAAAGGGTAACGTCCTTGGTTCGAGTACTTCTTTACCCATGCCCTTTCGCTCAATTTTCAATACTTCTGTTCTATTTCCTTTCAACACTTTCTCTTCATATCTTTCATTCTAGCAAACATTACTGTCCACTTTTGCTGCCTCATGGTGATGAGCGAACATCTCCTTCTACTTTACCATGCCCCCTCAATTTTCAATACGGCTGTTCTATTTCCAACCTGTAAACATCATGTAAACATCATTTCATGTTTAGTATTCAAGATGGCGACGAAAGAAAATCAAGGGCGCGAACGAATTTTGTACGGACGTACGGCAAATCCTGACTTGTCAATACGGGACCTTGCAAAAACATTGGATTTCCCTAAATCCACTGTTTACGATGTGCTCAAATCATTTTCGGAACGTTTGACGGTGGAAAAGAAACCAAGAAGTTACAAAAACATTGGCCGCGCTGATCCTGTTATGGATCGAAAGGTGAAAAGGATATTAACGAAAAACCCAAATCTCACCATTCGAACGGTGGCTCGTAAAATAGGGAGGTCGCCTGGTTTTGTCCAAAAATCAAAACAACGTTTGGGACTTAAGTCGTATAAAGTAAAAACAGTTCCAAATCGTTTCAACAGTTCCAATTCCAAACAACAAACAGAACTTGACAGCAAAATCATGGGCTCGACGTTTCAAGCAGCTTCCAGGGCTGGCTTTTTATTCTGCTATGGCCAGAAATGCTACAGCTGAGCATTTCAGAACGAAGAAGGCATCGAAATTTCCCAAAAAAATACCTTGTGTGGCAAGCAATTTGCACGTGTGGCAAAAAGAGTAAATCTTTCGTCACTACAGGCACAACCAACAAAGAGATCTATCAGAAAGAGTGTCTTCAGAAGCGATTGCTACCCTTTATCAAAAGTCACAAAGAAAAACTTTTATTCTGGCCCGATTTGGCATCATGCCACTATGCTAAAACTGTGATGGAGTGGTACAAAGCAAATCAAGTGAACATTGTACCAAAAACCTCAAACCCGCCAAATTGCCCAGAGCTAAGACCAATCAAGAGATATTGGGCCTGGATGCAGTGGAAGCTTTCCAGCTTTCCAGCAAATTTGGACAAATACGGCTTCTACGATTTCTGAAGAGTCTGTACAAACCCTAATGGACGGAGTTAAGCGCAAAGTTCGAAAATTTTATGCAAATACCGAATAACTATGTTTTGTCTCCACGAATTGTTAAAACACATCCCATGATTCTGAAATAAACAACTACGACGGAAATATAATGCGAAATTTATGTTTTATTCATGTTTTGAGGTGTCCGGATTACTGCGGATACAGATCTTAGTTCTCGAATTATGCAGATATTTGTGTTTTCTTTTGTATGAGAACCCCCTTTTCAGACGGGGAAAGATTCTCGATCTATCATGGGAATATTGTCCGGCGCCAAAAGCCCCTGCATACACATTTTCATAAAAGTAGGGATAATTGTTATGTTTGGTTGAAATTTGAATGATTCCACGCCAAATCGGTCGGTCACCAAACTCAACTATCTTCGATTTTGATGAAACTTGGTACACGTCTTCGGTATGTTGAAAAAAAAAATCCACTGGTGTTAAGATTATTTGGATTCAAGAGTAACTTTTGAGATGGGTGTATGTTTTTTTTCCAACATTTTACTTGAAAAATCGTAGTTTAAAAACCATTACATTTAGAGAAAAACTTTATATGGGGGAGTTGTAGAGAACTAAAAGGGCTTTGTAAAAAAAATGTACACTGAAAAAAAATTTTTTTTTCATAAAGAAAAATCGAAAATAAATACTAAAAATCAAATATAAAAAAAAACATATTTTTAATATTTTTCAAATTTGTTTTGTGGAAATTTGAGGAAAAAAAACACGTTTTGAAAAAAATTCTAGGATGGACGCTCTTATAATAAAAAAGTTTTTCGAAGAGCGAACTTTGGTGCATATTTCAAATTTTGGTTATTCATTATTATAAATGATAATTAATTATACAATATGATTTTGGAGATCATTAAAAACAATAATGATAATAATGATAAATCACCTGAACGCAACCGTTTTCGAGATTTTTTGGATTTTATTTCAATAGAATGAAAAAACCTCAGAAAATTCGCTCTTTTCTTAAGGTTATCGAGATTTCCACCAGAAATGATAAATTTTCCAAGATCTTCATATTATAACGTTCACATTACTCTAATGTCCTCTTTTCTTTTGATATCAGGATGATAAGAAGACTCATTTGAAAAGGTCGGGTGTAGTGTGTGAAAACTACACTCCGAACAGTTCGGTGATGTAGCGATGAAAGTAACACATATTGTTTAAGGTAGGTAGACAAATAGCAGCTATAACGTATGTCAGGTATATCTTCTCATAAAAAAAACAGCTAATGTACGCTGCCTGTAAACTACCAGAGATGTTTTATACCTGCATTTCCAAAGGTACCACAGCCAATATATATGCTCATACATAGTCGCATTGATTTTTCTGAAAATTATTCATTTGTTTTTCAAGATGCTGTTCAAAGTAGTTATTGGAGTAATGAGCAAGCCACTATTCACCCTTTTGTCATTTATTACACGGAATCTGGAATACTTAAAAATATCAGTTTCATTGTTATCTCAGAAGTGTTGAAACATGATACGATTGCGGTGCAGGTGTTTATTTCAAAACTAATAAGCTTTTTGCAAACAAAAATTAAAGTAAAGAAAGCTACGTTTATGTCTGACGGGGCAGCATCCCAATATAAAAATAGGAAGAACTTTGCAAGCCTTTGTAAGTTTAAAAAGAAATACAATATTGATGCTGAATGGCATTTTTTCGCAACATCCCACGGTAAGGGACCTTGCGATGCAATTGGTGGTACATTAAAACGAATGGCAAGATATGCAAGCCTTGCTGTACAACATGAACACCCTATAAAAAGTGCATTAGAGTTATTCGAATGGGCGAACCAAAAAAGTGATGATTGTTTAACAAAAATGTCGTTTTGTTATGTATCACATGAAGAGTATGAACAGGGGGTAGCAGAATGGAATGAAATTTACCGACAGACTAAAACGATTGCAGGTACACAAAAGTACCACTCATTCGTTCCAATTTCAGAAAACGAAGTTTTTGTAAAACTGTTTTCGAATGACGAAGAAGGCAGGATTCATAATATATATAAAAGCAATCAATAGTTTATATAATGTTTATGTAATATTATCAATGACCGAGACTAATAAATGGTATATATAAATATAAATCCAACCATAATTCATTATTTTTGTCTTATAACTTTAAGTGAAGCTTTTTCAATCGACGAGCTGTTAAGAGTAAGTAAGAGGCACATACATGTGTTTTAAAAAGGCTAAAAGCACAAGAGAAACAATCGTTAGCTATTGTTGTTTTAATATCACGAGTAATTTATGAAAAGGGCGTATTTTTTGAGGTTTTGAAATTTTATTGAAAGAAAATCAGAAATATCTTGAAAACGGTTGCGTTTACGTGGTTTATCATTAAATTCATTATTGTTTGTAATAATCTCCAAAACCATATTGAAACATCAAAATTTATTTATAAGAATGAATAACCAAAATTTGAAATATACACCAAAGTTCGCTATTTAAAAAGCTTTTTTATTATAAGAGCGTCCATCCTAGAGTTTTTTTTAAAACGTGTCTTTTTACCTCAAATTTCCATACAACAAATTAAAAAAATATTAAAAACATGTTTTTTTAGATATTTTATTTTTAGTAATTATTTTTGATTTTTCTTGATGAAAAAAAAAAAAATTTTTTCTGTGTATATTTTTTTAAGAAAGGTTTTTTAGTTTCCTACAATTCCCTTATACAAAGTTTTTCTCTAAATGTAATGGTTTTTGAACTACGATTTTTCAAGTAAAATGTTGGAAAAAACACATACGCCCATCTCAAAAGTTACTCTTGAACCCAAATTATCTTAACACCAGTGGAATTTTTTTTTCCAACGTACCGAACTCATGTGCCAAGTTTCATCCAAATCAATGATGATCGGGTATGATTTTTGGGATTTCCGGCACATTCTGGATGGAATCCCTCATTTGTGTTTCATTTGTATGAGAGCCATCGCTTTCTGATAAGAGAGGGGTCTCAAATCACCATAGAAACATTTCTTGCATCCAAGAACCACCACATGCCAAATTTGGTTCCATTTGCTTGATTAATTCTCAAATAAGAAATTTGTTTTTCATTTGTATAGATTCCCCCCTTCCAGAGGGTGGAGGGATCTCGAACTATCTTAAGACCTTTTCCCGGACCCGAAAATCCTTGTATACGAACTTGCATAGCATTGTTCTCATGTTTTGTTGAAATTTGCGTTTCATTTGTATGGGTGCCTTCCTTGCCAGAGAGAGGAGGGGTCTTGAATAACAATAAAAAAATATTTCTTGCCTTCTAAAACCTCCACATGCCAAATTTGGTTCCATTGTAGAGGCGGGAGTGATCTCGAACTACCAAGAAAACATTCTTCGCCTTCAAAAACCTCCACATAACAATTTGGTTCCATTCGTTTAGTTAGCTCTCAACTTATGCAGAAATTTATATTTCATTTGTATGGAGGGGCCTCCCCTTCCCCCTCCCGCTAACTTCCAGAAGGCGAAGAAGTTTCAAACCACCTTAAAAACATTTCTTTCTTTCGAAAACCTCCACATGCTAAATTTGATTCCATTTGCTTGATAAGTTCTCGAGTTATGCAAAAATTTGTGTTTCATTTGTATGAAAGCCCCTCCTTTTAAGAAAGGGAGGGGTCTCAAGTCACCTTAGAAATATATTTTTACGTTCATTAACCTCAACCTGCTAAATTTGGTACCATTTGCTTGTTCTGTTCTCGAGTTATGCAGAAACTTGTATTTCATTTGTATGGAAGCCCCCTCTCTTCCAAAGAGAGGAGGGGTTTCAAACCACCATAGAAACATTTTTTGCTTTAAAAAACCTCCACCTACCAAATTTGATTCCATTTGCTTAATTTTTTTTCTAGATTTATGCAGACATTTGTGCTTCATTTTTATGGGAGGTAACCCCTCGTCCTTTCAGAGGACCGCCATTGAAATATTTCTTTCTTTATTTAGCTGGTTCCATTTGCTTGGTTAGATCTCGAATTATGCTGAAATTCGTGTTTTGTTTGTATGGGAGTCGTCCCCCACCTTTCATTAAGGGGAGGGGTCTCGAGTCACCTAAGAAACATTTTTTGCCTTCAAAAACCTCCATCTGCCAAATTTGTTTCCATTTGCTTGATTAATTCTCGAGTTATGCGAGTTATTTCTGAATGGGAAGGGGTCTCAAACTACCATTGAACCACTACCATAAGAACCTTCGTCGGCCCCAATGGCCCCTGCATACACATTTTCACGCCGATCGGCTCAGTAGTCGATAAGTTTCAGACAAACAGACTGACAGAAACTCACTTTTATTTGTATAGATTACCGTTTTTAAAACAAATTTTCATCGGGGTTTTGTGTAAGGTTTGTTTAAAACGGGAATGTTTTACAGTTTTTTTTTATTATTTAAGGTGTCACTTTTTACTAGTGTAGCGTAGCGTAGTCGGTAAACTCGGTTTTCCAATCCATTCGACTACCCTGAGGCATAAGCGTTCATCGTATACACACGCACTTTTCGTTTGGATGTTGTATAATGGCCTTTAAAAGCTTTCAATTAAGAACTGTGGAAGTGCATCAAAGAATATATATTTGACCGAAAAGGTAACACCAAGTGAAGGTATAAAACCAAGTAGAAGAAAACAAAGAATTCCTAAAAAATTTCTTCGAGATTTGACGTCTGGCAATACTTTGATCCGCTAAGCAACTCAGGAGGTCAATCTTCTTGAGTCACTGAATAATGAACCATTAAGCTTTTACTTACCAGACGAATACAACAATCCACTGAATGATCCGTTAAAACCAATCCGAATTTTCATGTAGTCATCTTGGCATTCAGCTTCAATATCTGTAATAGAAATATAGTAAAAAAAACTAAATTCATTTCAACTAGCCCAAATGCTACTAACGTTGCACTCGAGTATTGTTGAATCGATGCCGCCGGTTGTAGTCCCTATCCCACGGATCCGGTCGCCAAGCTGGATCGATGTCGCTTCCGTACGCCGGTGGTAGACGAGGATGATTGCCAGCCTGCAGCGACGTCAGAGGAATATAACCTGCCGAGTCCGATACGTAGACGACCTGTGGGGGACAAATGAGATATACCATTAAAACTAGCTACCCGCTTACGAGCGATTGTGATCAACGCAATTTCCACTAATGTGAAAAGTATACATTTTGCCTCACAAAGTAGGCACTTGTTGCATGACAACCTCATAAATGACAGTGTGAATCAATTAGTCAACGGTCGTTTTTCATTCTGAAGTACAAATTAACGATGGTTTTATTTTTCGCGAGTAGCATTGATCCAACAACCATCGTCAGCCAGGGAGTGAAGGTGTGGCAGTGTACCGTTAAATTAAACAATCACCGAGGAAGGATATTGCGTCAGGTTGAGAAGCGTGGGTTTTCTATATGACAGCCATGGAAGTCGAAGAAGACGGAATGGAAATTAAAATGCCTTCGAACGTTAGCTTTGAATGGACGGTGAGGTAGGGGGTATTTGCACTGACCTTGAACCAAATAGATTCAGACGAGTGCACTCGTGACGGCACCTTGCTTGCCATGATTAATTGCCAATAATGGGTGGACGGAGTCGTTAAACTTTTAACATTTCTATAAAATGTCGATATTTTCGACAGATTTTGAATTTACAACTTCCCACCATTTCGTCCTTAGCATCACCGTATTTTTGCCAAAACCGGATTGTACCAAATTTCTGTTTTCAACAAAACAATCGCACAATATTCAACCGGAAATGGCGAATTAAGTCTAATCGATTTTTAAAACCCTCCCAATTAAGCTCGTGCATCTCTCAAAGGTAGACGCCTCGAACATTCACTTTTAGTTCATTTCAACAGCGTGTCCTTATGCGTACCACTGTCAGTGTCAGGAAAAGCGCATATTGTGGTGGCAGCCAATTTTCCACTTGAATCACCAAACGAGCAAACTGCTGAACACAGCCTCAACTGGTGGTGACATTGAGAAAAGTCGGAGAGTAATTAAATCACACAATTTCCAGCCATGCTAGGTGGTTTCTTGCAACGTTTAGGAGACAAAGGAAGGGAAGACGGTCAAGTTTCGTGTCAATCCGTGCAAGCTAGGGAAGAGTTTCGGAGCGGCCGGCGGCACGCATGACGGGCTATGAAATCGAAAGTTTAGACCGCGAGCAAACGCACCTTGTTGTTTGATTGAATGGGCTCCGACTCCGACGGCAACTCGGAGAGCAGTTTGTTTTTCCCTCTCTTTGACTGGGTGGCTTCAACCGATCGCTGATGGGTGGCGTAGAGATCTTCGCTTGCTGTCTAGCTGATGTTTGAAGTTACACGGCAAGGGGACTTATCTTTCCAATCAGAATAACACCCTAACCTTCATTTTTATGCAGAAGTACGAGGTCATGCGTGCGTCCGTATATATGTAGCTGGTAAGAATGTGTGTATGTTGTATTTGTAGTAATAGTTTATTATGTTATTAGATGTGATTCGATTGTTTCTAAACTTATATACAGATTTTTCTTCCGAACCGGCTAAAACATGCGTAGGAGCTTGACGTCGGAAATTATTATCTTTTTTCTAATAGAATTTAGTTTATGGAATTTCGCCAACACCCCCAGTGTCACTAGCAACATGTGTATAACGGCAGCCAACGTTTTAAATACTGTTCGTTTGGATGAACTTCGATTCACTTATCCGCTTTCCAACCAACAACGTCAGAGTGCCAGATTGCAGCTTTTGTTACCGATTGTCTCGATTTGAACATTGATTTTGGGAACCTCTGCTCCTACGGCAACAGAAGTAATAGATTCATCAACGTCAGTCGCATAGGAGACAATCGACCCTCGTCAAGACGTACGCCATCGCTCATCGCCATCGCTCATCGCCATCGCCAACACCAGAACGTACGCCACAAGACACTTTGGGAGCCTAATTCCACAACAGTCGAGCCAGATCTGTCCTTTCCGTCAACGCTATCAATTTTGCTTCCTGAAATCTCAGTCGTCTTGGCCCTATTCACGAGTGTGTGGAAGGGGTCTCCCAGCCAAGTATACGTGTAATATCGAACACTCTGTACATGATAATTTGCAAATTTTCAGCACCAACCTCGAATCGAGGATGCAACGTAGACAATATTAAGGAAGCTCCCAGTATATTTTTGTGACCATCGTTCTCCGGACTCACCTTGGCACAGGAGTAGGAAGTGGAGGAGGGGACATTCAAATCACCCGTTTCGACGAATTCTTTTGTATCACCAGAACGCGGAATAAACAGTGGCTACTGCTTCCGCCCAGAGTCGCTTTTCAAGCCCAGCATCGAACAACATGCGTCTGGCGCGTTTCACTAACGTCCGGTTCATCCGCTCTGCCAAACAGGTTTTTTGGGTTATACGGAACCGTAGTTTCATGGTGGATTCCAGCTCAACGAAGATACTCCGGACTGCTGTCCAACCATCACTACCTCCTTCGTCGGACTGACGGCTTTGCACGATTCCTTGTCGAACGTGACCTGGTACCCATTCTGGCACATCTCACGGATAGCAGATTCAACGCTAAATCTGGGACACACAGAACATAACTCATTGTAATTTGATAAGACGTACCTCCAATGTCTGCTTCCAGATTGACGGCACTCTTGGCGATGACGGTGGCTTTGGAGCTCTTTGCCACGTTGATACTGGCCGACACGTTCTCCGCCTCTCGCAAAAGCTCCCTGTTCCGGCACAGATGCGTTGTTGCACCGGAATCAAATATCCATTCGACGTCGTCTTGTGCAGACGGCATTGCATTGAACGCCGCGAAGAATGCGGCATGACCGCTTTGCTTCCCACGGGCTTCGCGAACTTCCTTCTTCTCGCTGGCTTTACTCTGACATTGCGACGAGTAGTGTCCCGACTTCTTGCACCGGAAACATTTCACTCTTGATTTATCGGTAGGCTTCCTCTCCGATCTTGAGTTACTGAAGAACGCGCCATCACTAGACTTGCCATCAGTACTGACCTTCACATCCTGCTAGAGCTTCATACCCGACGACTCCAATCCCAGGATCATCGGTTCATACTGCTTCGGTAGACCCTTCATCAGCAGACTCGCCAGCCAGGTGTCGTCCACTTTAAACCGGCTTCCGATAACTGGTGACTGGTCGTGAAAAGTTCGTTCACATAGTCCTGCACTGATTTTTTCATCACGTTCTGCTCCGACCAGCCGGATTCCCATTAGCCTTCTCAACAGTCCGATCTTCGCAGTATTACGCAGGTTATCCCACGCTTCTTTTGTAGTTTTGGCATCCCGCACCAGTCCGTAGATTTTGGAGTCGATGCTCAGACATCTCGTGGCCAAAGCTTGATCGGAGGTTTCTTCACTTATCACCGGGTCACCCTTCTGCTGTTTCTTCACTACGCACCACGTCCGTTCCTTAATCAGGATCATTTTGGTCGCGAAAGACCAGGAGCTGTAGTTCTCCGAACCGCGTAGAATCTCTCTCACGGGTTACGAAACTGAACCACCTAGCACCCGTTTTCTGCTACGCCATTGTCTTGTCCACTGGCACCGCCTCCGTCTCCGTTTCCGTTCATTTTCTTGAATTAGGAATGTCTTCACAGTTGAAAAAAAAAATCGCTTCAACAAACAGAGCAGTTTCCTAAGCAACTGTCTAGGCCCATAACCTAATGGGACAATTGAATGAATACGTCTGCTTAGTATGACGGTAGAAGATGGAGTGTTTTATCAAACTAATTAAACATTTGATATTGTTCTTTCCTTGTATTCTCCCATACGCGGGGTAACGATCTGTGATGATGTTGTTTTGAGAAGGAAATAATTTCTCATCACCATGAGGCTCTAGGAGTAGACAGCATTTTTTTTTTTATTTTTTTTTTGCTAGAACAAAGTTGTGAAGAGAAAGTATTGATAGTTCCGTTAGCTCACGGCAGGCTGTAAAAATTGAAAAGAAGTAGATTGAAATTGAGCGGAGGGCATTGTGAGGTAGTATTCCGAAACAGGAAACACAGACTTTTGCCAAGCATAAACATGCTGGTAACTACGATTACATCAGTGGTATTCAATGGTTACTTCGCTAACAGATTATTGTTTTGCGTTCTCCAATCATTGCTAAGACATCATCGCAATCATCGAGACATGGTTTGGTTGGCAAACATGATGACACCAAGCATTTGTATCTCTATACTATTTAGTTCTTTCGCTGAGACCACGATCCACACAATAGCCGATCAATAACGATAGTCAAATTTACTGGCAGCGGTTTTCTCCTGCCAATTCGATCTAGGTTAAAGACGAAAGAAATTGAACACAAAACGTGGAAGTTTGTGGAGCAGATTTGGATCGCTATCGAGCTCATTAGCCGCACATTGTTCTTGAGTGAAGTATCCCGGGATTCTGTGCTAATAGAAGCCAACCGTCTGTCTATTTGGGCCATAATGAAGATGAGGTGATAGTATAAGGTGATTTAAATCTGCCTGTTATGCAGTGGTTTCCTTTATCCGGATCTTGAACGTTCCATATTTCACGCCAGTGCTGTAAACCTTCTCGACAATCATAGTACTGCCTAATTCAAGCAAATTAATTATGTGGTGAATGAGAATAATCGAAGCTTAGACCTTTACTTCGTCAGCGCTCAGGATGCTGCTCCGCCCATATCTATGTCTATTTTTATTTTAGTGAAAACCCTTGCACACCACCCTTCGGTTGTCGTTGAACTTAAAAGAAATGAAGCAATCGAGTTCTCTTTGTTCCCTACGGCTGTTTCCTACGATTTCCGAAAAGCCGATCATCGCATTATTGAAGAACTGTTATCAAGCATAGACTGGCACAGCATTCTTGTTCCCGTCGATAACAATGGCATAACGTTTTCCGACACACTGGCTTACACCATTGAGCGACACGTCCTGAAGACATTTTATCAACACAGTAACCATCCTCCCTGACACACAACGGAACCTCGTAGATTAAAATTATCTAAAAGCTGCACTAAGATAGTTAACCAATTCGCACCCTCAATTTCACCAATACCACAGATCAAGGAATGTAAGAGTTAATCACGAGTACCAACGAACAAGCCGCTAATGCTATCGACATAACTAACGAGAGGTTCAGCGAAACCTTCGATCACACCCGAAAACATTCTGGAATTACGTCAACGAGCAGCGATATGAGTCTGGCCTTCCATCCATCATGGTAATGAATGGCGAGATAGCTTTTTCCACTCAGGAGAGTTATTTCCGGCAGCCTCTTACTATGGTTCTCGTCTTAAATCTCCGACCGTTCACTAACAGTTACAATCGATGATTGTCACTCTTCTTCATTCCTCAGCACATCTGGTATCCCGCAAGGAAGCCACCTTGGCTGGATTTCTCTTTAGGATGTTCATCTTTCTTGAAGCAGATATGAGTTCCAATAGTAAAATAATTTGTAAAATGTAGGGTATGTGTCCCTTGACTCAGCCTATTATGCAACCAGCGATCACATTTTTCATTATAACTCATAAATTTTTTAAGCTGTAAGCGAGATTCAACTAGTTATACACCTGCAAAGATAAGTTTGATAAGACATTTGGTAGCATGTATCACTAAAAGTTACTGAACTATTTGTATAATGCCATAAACTTTCGAGGGATGTGGATTTAATGTCGGTCTATAAGCACCAAATTGGGTCTATTCGTGGATTCAACTTCGTCCCATTCGATAGATTTATTACTTAATGCAGTCTTTGTACGGATTTTTTTTAAATTTATGGATTAAGGCAATGTAAGCTGTACTGGATTTACTTAATACAACATTTCACAATACAAACTAATGTAAAACTGGCTCGAAATACTTAAACGATGTTCATATATGATTCAACAGCCATTCGCTAATTAAAACATTATAATTCACTATGCAATGATTTTGTCTCTTCGATTTGTGTTTAGATGAGCCACATGAATATAAGTAGCCGCAAATTTATGCATTTCCACTTGAAATTTTACCAATAACAACCTTTTTACTACGTTATTGATACAACAGGCCATAGATGGGAACATACAAAAATATGTACCCAACACGATTTTCTTGTAAAATCATTGTTATTTTAGCTATATGAACAGTTAGTTTGTAACGTGTAACGATTTTCTGTACATCCAGACTTCATTACTTGCTTTGTCGATTCAATTAAGCCAAATTTAGATCACTTGAAATCGTGTAGACCATCTGTTCAGCATAACCAGTGAAATCAGGATGCCCCAAAAGTTCAAGAAACCGAAAATTACGCGAAAGTGAACAACTATAAGATGATTCATATTGTCTCAATTGCTTCGGATTACATATTTCATGCTAATAGCAGCATGATTTTGTTGATTATCGCTTAATTAATGACACATTTGGTACATAGGCCGAATGAAGGAGCTAGGCTAACATTACATGCCCTTACCCTAGTTGTACAAATTGAAAGTGTTTTCTCAATGAAAAACCACTATCACACTTTATGAGTGGCTCTAACAGCATCTCTAACAATAGAGACAATAGAACAGCTACTTAAATCAGTCAAAACCCGTTCTCAAGCGTTTCCTAAAGTTTAATGTGTGTTCTGAATGAGAAACCACTACTACAATTTGTGAGTGGCCACAACAGCATTCTTATTGTTGGTTGAAATGTGATAAAATCGGCTCTCAAGCATTATTTAAAAAATACGCTTGTTTTTCCAACGAAAACCACCATTACCCTTAATGAGTGGCCCTTACAATTGTTTAAATGAGGTTTTTGAGCACTTTATTTAGCTACAAATAGCGCGCGCGCACTCGCATGAAAATATTTGGGTATCCTCTCCCGTTACCGGAAGACATTTTCGACAGTTAAGTTAGCCAACTGCACCGTCTTCAGTTAGATTGATCTTTCTGACGCCTTCCTTCAAGTGGAAGTCGAAGAAGGCAGCCGGGATCATCTTGCCATCAACACTCACCGAGGGTTGTGCCGCTACAACCGTCTTCCACCAGGAGTCAAGACCGCACTAGGAGCATTTCAGCAGCTTATAGCCAGCATGTTAGCTGGTCTCCCGCACACTTCTGGTTACATTGATGACTTGGTTGATGGCGGAAAAGACGGACAGGGGTATTGGACCGATCTTCGTGCAGCTTTGGAGCGGATTCAAGAACTCGAGTTCACTATCCGGCCAGAAAAGTGTACGTTTGCTCAACCACAAATCAAATATTTAGGCTACTTGCTCGACCGCAACGGTCTACGGCCAGATCCACTGAAGATTCAAGCTATCACCGACATGGCTCCTCCTACCTACGTCCCTGGCGTACGCTCTTTTCTCGGACCGGTAAATTATTATAGGAAACTCGTCCCCAGAATGAAAACTCTACGCTTTCCGTTGGACTCTACTCAAAGGCTGGCAACTACTCAAGGCTGGCACAGAATTTCGTTGGACACCAGAATGTCAGCAGGCATTCACTAGGTTCAAGGAAGTTCTTGCTTTGGATATGCTTCTCACCCATTACAACCCGAATCTCGACATCGTTGTATCGGCAGACGCTTTTTCTATCGGTGCTGGTGCCGCCATAAATTTTCAGATGGCATTATGAAGGTTATTCAGCATGCGTCGTGCGTGTGCGCCGAGCGGAATTAAAGCCCAACCGATTGTGGAGACATATCAATCATATTTGCGGTAACGAAGTTCCACATAATGCTATTTGGATGAAAACTTCAAACGGATCATGCACCTCTTTTCGGATTTTCGGCTCGTAGAAAGGCATTCCAGTCTACACGTCTAATCGATTGCAGCGCTGGGCGTTACGCTGCTATTGTACGACTTCACCATAGAGCACGTTCCAACAGCGAAGTTGGGTAACACAGATGTGCTATATACACACTAAGATTATTTTACAGAAATCTGTAAAATTTTACCGAATTCTCAACAACTGAATATTCGGTAATCAGATTTTACGGGTTTTGGTAAAATTTTACCGAAATCCGGTAATTTTTTTACAGATATCTGTAAAATTTCACTGAAATTACCGAACGATCAGCTGTTGAGAATTCGGTAAAACTTTACAGATTTCTGTAAAAAAAATCTCAGTGTGTATGCTCATCAGTCAGTACGTGGGACCGGATGAGGATAACGTTATCGCCTCGGTTACCCTCGAGGAAGATTTTAGATCAGTTACCTCCGATGCAATTAATATCCTTCCTTTAAGTTTCAGGGTCGTACAAAAAACCACTTAATCCGATCCTGTCACCAAGCAGATATACCGTTCCCTGCACGATAGCTGGCTTGCAAGGTTGTATCCTCTTCGGTGAGAGTCAGGTTATTCATTCGCCATACCGCAGGCGCCGCCTGGACGAGCTTCACTGAGGTCATCCTGACATGCAACGAATGAAAGTCATTGTCAGATCGTACGTATACTGGCCATCTTTGGACAGCAATATTTTCGACTACGTCAAGTCATGTCGACATTGCGCCACCGCTGCCAAGTCTCCACCGAGGTGTGCACCGGTACCAGGCCAAGATCCAGAAGCCATGGGAACGCATCCGCATAGATAATGCTGGACCCATCACTGGAGAATACTACCTCGTCGTCGTGGACTCGTACTAAAAATGGAAATCATCCAAACTCGTAGTACGACCAGCACAGCAACGATTGGTATACCGAAAGACGTATTCGCACGGTTTGGTATACCAGCAACGTTGGTAAGCAATAATGGGCCACAGTTCACCAGTGCGGAATTCCAAGGGTTCTGTGTGGAGAACGGTATCGACCACCTTGCTATCGCACCGTTTCATACACAATCCAACGGGAAAGCTGAGTGGTTTGTCGGTACTTTTAAGCGAAGCCCTCTACACACTCCCGTTTCATTTTACTCAATTTTTGAGCACAATTGTATACTATTTCTTTTCTCACACGAAAATGTTACTCAATTTTCGTTAAAAAGTGGATCAACTCAATTTTTGAGTAGATCCAGTTTTTACGAAAATCGAGTAACATATCCGCGAGGGAAAAAGAGATAGTATACAATTGTACTTAAAAAATGAGTCAAATGAAACGAGAGTGCACCTTTCTACTCACGTACAGAAGCACTCCTAATTTGTCAGCACCAGGCTGCAAGTCACCGGCAGAAATTATGTTCGGTCGTCCAATCCGAACATGCTTAGAATTACTGACCACTCAACGTGGAATAATCAACCATCAAAGTCAAGAGTAAAACGAGGCTACCATTGTGACGACTTAGTCTTTGCGAAGTTCTACGTTAACAACACTGGGTACCTGAGTTTTACTGGGGAAAATCAGTACAGTAATGCACAATGTTTGGGTCGACAATCAGAAGCTTGTACGGTCACATATCAACTAACTCAAGGATCGTTCTGCAGCTGATCGCTATGCCAATGCTGCTACACAAAATCGCAATAAGCTTCCCATCAACATCCTACTTTATGCGTGGCATCTACCCAAACCTCGCTGGCAGATTGTGTCACCACGTCCGCTGCCGATCGTACCTCAAGATAATCCAATATCTTTGCCGTCTTCGGGGCTTACAAACTGGATGCGTGACCAGAGTGAAAAAGACATAAGAATTGCAAACTTGCGTTATATGTACCGTCTGATTTTATACTAGGTTGCCCGAAAAGTTCCTTTAATTTCCTACAGATGGCGTTGGCAAACGCTGCTCCGTCGATTCAAACGATTCATTATTGGTTTGCTGATTTTCGTTGTGGTCGTACGAGCACCTTTGACCACCGCATTTTGGACGCCCAAAATGAGGTCACTACAACAGAGAACGTCGATAAAACCCATGGTATAGTATTGAGGATCCAAAAGTGAAATTGAGAGGAGCTAGCTAAGGCTTTAGGCATATCAATGGAACGAGTTGGCAACATCATGCATTCCGTTTTGGGTATGAAGAAGCTCTGCGTGCGATGGGTGCCGCGTTTGCTTCACTGGACCAAAACGCATTCGTGTTACAACATCTCAGGAGAATTTGAGCAAGTTTACACGCAATCCGAAGGAGTTTGTGCGCCGATTCATAACCATGGATGAAACTTGGATCCCATACTACACACCGGAGAAATCGCAGCAGGCAAGAACAGTGGGTTTTACCGGGCGAAAGTGCTCCGAAGAGCTCGAAAACGCAAGAATCGGCAGAAAAGGTTATGGCCTCGGTGTTTTGGGATGCGCAAGGTGTTATATTCATCGCTATCTTGAAAAGAGCCAAACCATAACGAGGCGCATACTATGCAGCGTTATTAAATCATTTAAAGGATGCCGGAAAAACGCATGCATTTGCAGGGAAAAAGTGAGCTCTATCATCACGACAATGCGCCTGCTCATTCATCCTCAATTGCTGAAACAAAATTGAATGGAAATTCGGTATCGATTGGTTCCCATTCACCGTATTTGTCAGACTTGGCCCTCAGTAACACACATACTATATGTTACATACATACATACATACGTGTTGTTCAACATCACATTTAGGATAATACATAATCAACAATAGTGAAGGCCACAATTCTGTTGCTGATTTTTCCGTTGCAATTCTTTTTTTACGGCTGGCTCACGGGGCCGGACACCAACCCCTACTTTCCTGAGAACCATAGTGCACGAGTTGAGCTTGAGAGTCCTTTTCTGGCACTCGGACGTCGATCAGCCACCCCTAACATGGGGAACAAACGCTGTTGTGAGAAAAGACGCCCAGGTTTGCAGAAGCAAGCCCTCGCTTTCCTGTCAGCCTACGACCAAAGTTCTCACCGGGGTTGGTTGCCCGATCGCATTGTTCAGGCATTTACCAACCCAGTGACTTCTATTTGTTCCCAAACCTGGAAGAGATGGCTCACCGGGAAGCGATTTTACTCAAATGATGAGCTCATAGCTGAAACCTTCGGCTACTTTGAAGGACTTGCGAAGGGGCAGGTTGCGGCTCTATCATTTTGACTCAGGCATATTCATTTGCCAATATCTCCTTTCAGAGGGTCGATTTGATTAATCATGATGTATGATGAACTTGTAGTGCATGAGTAGACCTACAACTTTGTCTAACAGTACATTGCTCTAACTCCTATATCTTCGACATGAGCGTATATTCACAGTGATCTTCACGATGATAATCGCGTGATCTTCACCGCGAATATCATCGCGAAGATCACTGCGAATCTACGCTCTTATTCCTCAGATATCAGAGATAGAGCTATGTATTGTTAGACCAAGTTGTAGGTCTACTCAAGCACCATAAAGTTCATCATACATTATATTTTGAAATTGAGCTTCGGAGAAGAGCTATCGGCTAACGAATGAATATGGATAAGTCAAAAATGATAAGCCGCACCCTTGCGAAGGGGTACTATTCGGATGGGATAACAATGACGAAAATCGCTGGACTCGCTGTATCGACTCAAAAGGAGAATATGTTCAGAAATAAACCGAATTCGGCAAAAAAATGTTTTCGTGTTTGGACATCAAGGGACTTCTCAGGCAACCTACATGTATTTAAATAAAGGGTGTCCACAGTTTAATTGCATCACTTTCAATAAGCTGTAACATGATTGCCTTTGAGTTGATTTCAACAATTTTAGGTGAAATGAGCCTCAGCGTGGATTGTTTACACCGCGTCAGTTTCATTGTGAAAATGTGTCGTTGAGCTCGAAAATGAGTCCCAACTGCAACATGGACGATGAACACACGTGAAAGTGACTTCTGGACACGTTTGATGATCCAGAGTCTCCTCAAGGAAAAAAGCAAGTCATCGAGATTCCTCAAGAAATTCATGCATTTGGCAGGGAATTTGACACCAGTGAAGGTAAACGGAGCAAGTCTATCGTGACAGCTTCAACTGTAAATGGTCAAGCACTACATGAATAAACACCTGAAAAAAACGACTGCTTCCTTTTCTCAAAACACACAACTACTTCTACAATTTTCTTACCGGACCGGCCTCATATGTGCAATACTCTAAGCATGTTCTGGAAGTGAGCACAAGACGAATGTGAGGCCGCCCCTGTGCCAGAAGGATCTTAATCCCCCAGACTCTCTCAGCAGGTGCGCAATTGAGAATTATTGGGCTATAATGAAGCACGAACCCCGTAAGCATCCTAAAGTTGTCAGTACAGAACGGAGGAAAATGACGATATGACTTGCTGAAAGCGGAAAAAAATGTCGGTTCAAGCGTTGTACAAAATCGTATGCATGGTGACTAAGAAGAAAGTTCGACTTTTGGATTTGGTGAAGAAATACGGTGAAATAAAAATACCTTAACCTAGAATATGCTGTTGTATTTGATTCCCTGATTATTTCATGACAAGCGGTTGAGAGACTGGTTTTTGAGGACGAGTCCTCCTAAAGTGATGCAACTTAACTGTGGACACCTCCTTCATATAGTTTTGATTTGTTTGAAATTGTTTACTAGTCGCGTTTGATTGCTTTCATTCCGAAAGGCCACCTCGGACATGCGCGATCGTTAAAAAATCACTGACGTAGGGATTAAGTTTGAATCAACTACTAAACATTATCTGAGCGTACATCGAAATAACAATAAACCAATAAGTCATGTTTCGCTCCACTGACCGGTAGTGAGACCATAACTGCTCTACGACTTTGATTCAATAAACAATGAGAAAGTTACAATGAAATATGGTAAGATGGATCCGAGTTATTCAACTGCAAGTGCGCTCAGTTGCATCATTCGTTATGGTCAAAGACTTATTAGTTGATGATGAATCTCGTGGTGAAAAGAAAGTATACCAGCTCGAAGGATAAAATGAATACCGTGTTATCATCCAACAGGTACTGATACGCTGCTCATGTCGCTTATATTCGATTTTGTATGGAATCAGAAAACATCAGCCAGTTCACCAATAAAAAGAACAAAACGTGAATTGTTGGTTGTATTTTTGACTAAGTAACATTGACTGATCTGCCGCTATACCGTATGTCTCCCTCCATCGAGCGCTGTTTCGCGTAATAGTTGATGTATTTCAAATTACCAGCTGCGGAAGCGGCACTGGCAAACGACGAAATGCTGATGCTTTCACACCAGCGAAAATGCATGGCGTGTGCGCCAATGCAAAACTTTCAAAATCCTTCAGGCTGGAACTAAAATGGCGTCTGCCTGTGGACCTCTTGACGCTCGCTGCTGGCTCCTGTAACTCGAGCCATTCAGTGTAATCAGGCAAAGTGGTCTGGCTACCTATGTTTGTCTGGCTGGCTTTATGTGTAAAGGCTCTGGTTGAAGAAGTGGATAAAGGGTGGTGATGTTTTGTGGCAGTTCACCTGATTTTCATCGAAGCGATCCCAAGAAATCTATTGTCAGCTCTTTGATTTTCAGTTGAATCGTTTTCAACTGCGACTTCAATACCATTGCCCTAACAGCAGCCGTAAGGTTGTCAGCAACGTTTACTTCGTTTCAGTTGCTCCACGAAAAACCTGCCAATGCAATGAACAGACAGCGGCAGCTCACCCCAGTGGCACGCGAAATTTGAGGACGGTAGTCTCAGTGAACTGCTTTTGTTAATAAGTTCAGATAGAACTGATATCGATGCTACGGTGTATTGTTACTTGGTTGGTTAACAGATGTCATTTTCTCTGTACTTCAGAGATACTGCATCAGACTTGATGAATGGAGGATGCTGGCAAGACATAATAACAATAACGAGAAAACCAGATCAATGATCAATTTGACTCATGATTGATTTGAATAGATAAGATTCTTGTCGCTAACGGTAGAGCTGTAGAAAGTCTGCAACGGATTTCTACAAGTTTGCTATTAAAGAATTTCGTCAAACTATTCTCCATTCCACTACAAGGTCATGCAATTCCAAATAGGTCTGGTGCATTTCAACCACTGAAACCGATAATCTGCAAAGCATGAAAACACCCGCCAATTATCGTGCTCGCCGTTCCGCAATAGTAACCATATCACCTGCGGCACAAACTGACCGCCGTCGGTAACAAGCAACTGGCTTTAGAAAAGGAGCTTGTCTGTGCTCAAGCATCCGGTCGTTCCACGATTTCATCTTTCGCTGCGCCTTGCGACCATAAAGTTGATGCTGAAAAATAACAAATCACCTCCAGCCGTTATCTTTGTAATTCATTGCACTCCATATCTTCGGTGTTTTGGTGGTATCTGCAAAATACCTGGGTTGCAGTCAATTTACGCTTTGCCACTTACCAGTTCGTGCTGCCCTCGTGGGAGAGAGATTCACTGGTGTTCGCGTTGTCAATGTTCATTTGACGACATTAACTTTCTGCAGAATTAAACGGTCAGTTCGATTGGGGTTAAAAAAGTGTCACGTTAATACTGTTTTCATACGCACCCGCAGGCTGCCACGTTTTCATTGAAGTTTAGGTGCCACCGTCATTGGATGAACCGCGGCTTGCGGTTGTGAGAACTGCGATGCGTGATGATGTAAGAGCATGTGTGCCGTATTCACACTGCCATTGCCGTTGTTACAGAAACGCCAGGCTTCGCGTGACCGCGCCAATTTCGCCGATTGCGTAAGGGCAGTGTATGTAATAATTGTAAAACAAACAAAATGCCATTAACTTCGGCTTCTCGGAAAGATGTGTTAGACGCATCATTTCTGATACCATTGTTTTGACACTAAGACGCGAGATTTCTGGCGCCATATTCTTGGGGTAAAATTTGCTTTGCGTTGTCATAATCAGATCTATAAACCGTACTGTCGTTTGGGGCCGCCCCAAAAAGGCGCAGTCAAGTCTTGCAATGGTCTAGACTGTGGCATGTGAAGGCGAAAACTTCAGAACTGCCGTAGTGGGTTGTGATGGCAGTCGAACGGAGGCGAAGACTTATATGTAGGATGTTGAGAATGTCCCATTGTACCGGTGATAGTCTGGTGACCCTGGATATTCGTTTAGTGATAATTAAGTCATGTCTATATAGAAGACTAGTTTTATAATATTGTCGTACCTTCGCGTGACTTTTAAATTATTAAACAGAATGGTACATGAATACCGGAAATAACAAATGATTATCGTGTGAATCTTGAACACATGAAAATATCCAGACAAGAAAATCTTTATTATTTATTTCGGACCCTAATAACGTCTTTTAGCAACTCAATGTTATGGTACTATATGGGGATTACAGACATTATGCTAATCGAAAGACCGCATATTTTGGAAAGAAAACTGCTATCGCCAAAATCCGACACAACTCGAATCTTTTCCTCTTGCGGATTAATTTTGCTTTGCGAAACCAGCTTGTTTGGCTGCCAAAAAACATATCAATTATAGTTTCATCATTTTTCTTCAGGAATGTACTTTTTGAGATTTCGTCTTTTTTAAATTCATTTTGTTAAGAATTCTTCAGTCAATAAATTAAGAAATTCTACCGAGAATCTGGTAATCGTGTTGAACTTATTGATGACTCTGATGTAAACTAATAAACTTATCCTAACAGCAATACCTACTTTGACTTTTTTAAACTTGGTTAGCGAAATTAAAAAAATACTGATAAACCTTCCCTAATGTCAGTGGTTTA
>JASCZW010007127.1:0-73549 GCA_034211315.2 Aedes japonicus | reverse complement strand
ATTAATGTATTACAATTTGAACGCGAGGAGAAAGTTTCAATGATCTCGTTTCTTTTGGACCGTGGTTCGTCTCGATTAGGAACGGGGGTGGTGGCGCCAATGTGATTGTTGATGGTGGCTCGCGTAATCAAAGTGACAAAAGTCTAAAGTGGCGTGTAATTACGACCTGAGCAAAGACACAATGGCGACAGGGAAGGGTGATGCATGGCTTTTTCCCAGCTCGTTGCCGCACTTGTTGACGAGTCAACAAGGGAAATCAAACTGTCCCGTGGAATTTATTTGCCTGATTGTTTCGAATTAGTGTGCGCAGTGAAATGCATAATTTCAACTTGCATCGCATGACACTTCTTGGGAAAAGGTGTTCACAAACAATGTACGGAAGACGCAACTAGCCAAGGAAGAAGCAAGATCGCATTACACATCGTGTGACGAATAATCGTGAAATTTACCTCCACTGAAGCGGACAGCTGAAAGTTCAGTTTCATTTCAATGAAGACGTTCTATCCGTTTGGGTAGAGCTCACTTCCATCGATCGATTCCGACCGAAAATCTAATCTCAATCAACAAAGGTCTGCAAATAAACCAATTTACGATTCCTAAAATAGAACCAATCGCAACATCTGCGTAGCTGCGGATTCTCTCGTCCGGGTCGATAGATGCAGCAAAGACGGAAATCACCTTGCGCGATCGACGGTGCGCTGGATCATGTCGAATGTGGTGGTTTTGTTTACTTTTTGTTATTCGCGAAATTCCTCCCGAGGCCGATGATCTCGTGCGGAATTGGAGTATCGTAAAAATCCAATTTATCGCTCTGAATCGAATGCAGCTATAGGAACAACCTTTCGTCTTGATAGAAAGCAGGCCGAGTACTTGAACCGACTTCCGTTCGAAGAGGCAATCTATTTGGAACGATCGCACGATTTATCGCACCCAAACCACGGCGAAAAGGGAGGGGGGTTGAATTAAAGTGGCTCCAGATCTAATCTGCCACTTGAGATCTTAATGGAACTTGATCGGCTTTCTTGGAGCCCCGCAGGACTATCTCAACCGTCACTAATGCGTATGCACTCGCGGCAGGTCTCAAAGGTTGATTGTTCCACGACCCGCCAGCCAGCCAGCCAGCGCTATCGAGCTATAAATGTGAAGCGCTTCTTATTGTTCTGTCGGAGGCGGCACGATTCTTCCATACAAATATGCCTAATTACAAGGCCTCATCTGCATGCCCAGGTCATTGGATGTTTTGTGTATCTTTTAACCAGGCGGGGCAAAACGAGGGCGGCTGATGTCATTTTAATATGTATCGTAGAATAGTATGGTTAATTGTCGCTAACCGCGTCGTGAGATAGAGGGCTATTGTTTTAAGGGTTTCTTGAACTTCAGACCCTGCGGGTATCCGGTGCGGGTGGTCCAAATAATCGGACGTGATTCATAGCTCGGCGCGTGTTATTTCCTCCTCGATGAAAATGGACAGTGTTAATCCCAGGTGTTCACGTTTTCGGCCATGACCTACTCGGCCAATCACCATTTCTTCTTTCCTTCACTACCTTCAGATCTAATCAAATTGATCCACAGCAGCAGACGAGGAAGTCCCCCAGTATGCCGTCATATCGAATGACACACCAATCAACCGAATGTGAAGTCAAAACCAATAAAAACGTGCTACATATTTGTCATTTCCCGCTTCTGGTTCCAGTCAACAGTCAGTCGACGATCGTTGAAGATTATGTCCAACTTTGCAGCCTTCTCCTTTCCTGAAAACCGCACCGGCCAACAATGCCGTCCTCCGTCCGAATGGAGAGGTCTCCGACGGTGTCAAGTTGTCTAGTATTCGCGGTTTGCAGGCCTTTTCGAAGACGGCTGTTTTGTCTTGTTGCTTCCTATGTTTCGCTTTTTTTTTCCTTTATGGTTTTGTTATGGTAGTTGATTTATTCGTCGTATAGCCATATATGTTTCAAAGTACAAATATATGAATGAATGCGCGGTTATGAACGTTCGGTGAATGATTTATTACCAAGGTAAAGTTGGGGGATAATTGTCGTCGTCGTCGTGCTGCTTTTTCTTCTTGAAGGCATTAGAAGCTTATTGCCGGTTTTTAACTTTTGAACACTAAGTACTTCCACAATTATTAACTGAATGCTTCTTGACCGGATCGTACATTTTCGCTTTTGCTTTGAAATAACGAGTCTACATCAACCAAGCAGAAGTAATTGAACTTTGAAGACAAACGTGGAAGGACGGTTGCTAAATTATTTCCAGAACTAATTTATCTTGGGCCACGTTCAAAAATTTAATTGGGAAAAAATACGAAATAAATTAACCAATGCTCACCAATCTGAAATTCAGATATAAAGAATCAATTAATGTTTTTTCTTTAGTTCAAACAGCACATGTTAGACTTCCATGCACTGAAAATCAAAAAGATTGTTTATAGGACACTACTGCGAAGAGAACATTGAGTGTAGAAGTTGGCTTTACCAAGCCTGAGGTCGTAGTTAGTCACGGTATTAAGTTAGTTTACTAGTTATTTCGATTTTATTTTAATTTCGTTGTTAAAAGTTGTGGTTTATTGCGGTTATTTTAGTGCTCTCATTCTAATCAAATCTAATCTCATACTAACGCAGCCAATTCTAGAAAGCATCCTGGACAGTGACGACTTCATGAATGCATCATTTTTCTTATCACCGTCTTAGTCAACTGCGTCGCATGTGCGCAAAGAGGACTCCAAGAAATAGAGCGGCTCGCCTGTCTACTTAGAATGAAGGGAAGGAAGAAAACGTGGACCTCCCGTACCAAACGCTTCCATTTACAGGGTAGGCCCAAATAAGTAACGCATGAAACAATTACTGTATCTCCCACAAAAAGACAAATAATTTAAATATTTCTTTGTTATTCTGTTTCTTACTACTAGATGGAGCACCATACTGCAAAAAATGAGCATTGTAGGTTAACGTTAACCCCGTGCTTGGAATACGGTCTCGGGGTGCTTAAGTCGTTACCTACCCTATTTCATTGTTTTTATGTACATATTAAATTTTCGGTTCTATCGCCTATAGCTTTAATTACTACCCTTAGTCTCTTCGGAAAGGCATTACAAGCGGCACGCACCTGATTTTCGGGGATTTTTTCCCACATCTTCTGTATGGTAGCTTTGGAAGTTTCAATACCCATTGGTTTGAGATCTCGAAAGTGAGCTTCCATAATTCCCCAAAAGATAATTCGAGAGGATTTGCGTCTGGTGAAGAAGCTGGCCATCATTCCTTAAGAATGAAGTCTGGCAAATTCTTGGTGCACCATGCTTGAGTAATCTTTGCTCCATGGGACGGCACAGAATTCGGTTGAAACACCCATTTACGGTTACCGAACATCTTTGAAGTATGCTTCTTCAAATGCTTTTCCAGGAGCTCTTTTACGTAGTATGCTACGTTGATTTTTACATTTTGATCCGAAAACACAACGAAGTAATTCGCGACAACGAATGACTCTGTTCATCTTGTTGGCTTCCGAAAGTCCATGAATATTTTTTTTCTTGTCCGGTACCAATCTCAAATCCTCATTGAGAACTGATCTGATAATTTTCCTGGAGACGTCCATATCCTGACACAGTTTACATTAAGAACGACAAGGATTTCAACGAATTCGCTCACGCACCGCCTTGACAAGCCGTTTGGTACGTACATTGCGAGGACAACCTGGTTTTTTCTTTGAATCGATAGTTCCCTTCGTCCTCCATCTTCTCAATGTCCGGTTGATTAATATGCGGCATATCCCGTTCTTCCGGGTCTCAACCAATATTTGGTTGGGACGCTTTCCCACTAAATGCAACTGCAAAATCCGTTGTCTTTTGAAAACCATATATTTCTTAGGCAGTTCCTGTCGACGGAATCTAGCAAACACTAGTTTGTTTCAGGGATGCCAGATTTTTTTTTTTTCAAATATCTGTGATAAAAATTTGAAATGTCTGGGAATGTCCTCAAAAATCTGTATTTTTTTTTTTTTGTTAGAAAATTATACTTCTTTCAACAAAAAGACGTAATAAGGGAGCGAGCTATGTCATTTTCACTATTTTTGTGATTATGTAAACATGTTCCTTCTATTTCTTGGATTGTATGCAACCTTACACTATTGTTTCATACTTTCAAAGAGACACTAAAGCATTCGCATTCGCATAGATAACACATATGGTTTTTTTTCCACTGTAACGTTATTTCCAGTTTTGTATTTTAAAATTCAACAGACTTTTTTGATTCAATAGCGATTGATTAACAATGAATAACAGAGTCAATCTTCCGTTACATAAATTATAAAGTTAAATTCAAAATTTTTATTTTTTATTTTGTTTGTAAAAAAAACTACAATGACACTTAAACGGATTTTTTTTTGTAGATTAAGTCAAAGTGCTGTCATTTTCGATTCATGCCTTTGTATTTTATTTGTATTGGAGCCCCCCTCTCAGGGAAGGGAGAGGTCGCTTACTATCATAAGAACTTTCCCCGCCCTAAAAACCTCTCCATACATTTTCACGCTGATCGGTCGAGTTTATTCTTATATGTATAGATTTGGTTCATTTTATATAGATTTAAAGATTCTCTGAACTTTGGAAGCATTCTCGAAAACTTTGAAAACTTCTTGAATTTTTTATACTTGTCAGCAAAACTTCAGGGAAACAAGGTGAGATGGAAATTTAGGAATTGTAATTCCTGCATGAGTGTGTGCCCTCATAGTATGATGTGAACGGTTGGGCAGATTGTGTGTACCATATTTTAATATGGTGTCATCATCACTCAGGATCATCAATATCATTATGGTCATATGAATGATTTTTGTATAGACTGCTTCTTCGGTAAGTCAGTGATCATCTCTTAAATTTCAGGAAAACTCTCTCTTGATTTTCTGCAAGGCTCTTTGCTAAAATTCTGGGAAGTTTCCTTCTGAACTTCAGGTAAAATTTCTCGTGAACTTCTTGGCAGTCACTCCTTATTTTCTACAAAATACACATTTAAGAACCCAACCTGCCAGCAACATTTGGTTAGTTTTTTCCTGAATACAGTTACTTTCTAAACTTCTGATAAGTCCCATCCTGAACTACAAGGAAAGTTTCCACAAAACTTTAAGAAAGTACTCTCTAGAATTTCTTGGAAAATCTTCTTAAGTTGTTAGAAGTTTCTGCCTGAACTTCTGAGAAGTTCTTTTTCGAACTGCCGAAATAATCTCTTCTGAACTTCAGAAAGGAATTCTCGTGAACTGCAGGGCAGTTTATTCCTGAATTTCTGTGAAAGTCCTGCTTAAACTTCTAGAAAGTTCCTCCCATACTTCTGGAAAGTTTCTTCCTGATTTTATCAAAAGTATCTACCATAACTTCGAGGATTTCGGGAACTTCGAGAAGTTCTCATTCTGAAATGCTGGAATGTTCGATTCGGAACTTAAGGGAACTTCTCCAGCACTTCTCGGTAGTTCCAACGAAACTTTTGATCTCTTCGCAACTTCTGAGAAGCCATCTTGTGAACTTCTGAGGAGTTCTTTACTGATTTTTTTGAAAATTCCTTCTCAACCCTACAGGTAGTGCCCGCTCTGGTAGGTTTCTTCCTGAAATTCGTGGAAGTTTTTTCCTGAGCATATTTTTTCCAAATTTCTGATTAGTCCCATCCGCAACTGCGAGGAAAATTTTATTGAAACCTTGGGAAGAAAATCTCCAATTTTTTTTGGAAAATTTCCATAAAATTTGTTTTTGAAGTTTCTTCCTGAACTTCTGAGAAGTCCTCTTCTGAACTTTTGTGAAGTTTTCTCCAGAATTTTCGGGAAGTTTGTTCCGGAACAATTGGGAAATTTGTGCTCAAATGCTCCTGGAAAGTTTTATTCTTTTCTCTCTAAAGAATTTTGAGAAATCTTTATTCTGAAATGTTAAAAAGCTCTCCTCTGAGCTTTGAAAAAGCTGCCTAGCACTTCTGGGAAGTTCCTACTAACCTTTCGAGAAGTTTCTTCCGGAACTTCAGGGTAGTTATTTCCTGAAGTCCTCTCCTGTTTAAGGGGAAGTTCTGTGTTGAAAAATTCTGATAAGTATGATCTTGAACTTCGGTAATTAATTTTTGAAGGTTCTTCTTGCATGAACTGCTTGCTTCCTATACTTTTGAGAAGTTTCTACCTGACCATAGGAGAAGTTTTTTTTTCGAGGAAGTCTCAAATTTCTCAAATATGATTTGTATTGTTGTGAACCTTGATTTTCGTTGTGACTTAATAGCAAAGGACCAATATTACCCACGCTATGACAGTAATTTTTCGCATGGGTTCAAACACGCGTGGGATTGAACACTAGCATAAGTAGGGACTGCATGTTACCCTCGGAAAGGGCCTCTACGATACTTATCTCCGGGGCCATTGTGTCTCCAAGTGGCCCACCGCTTTCGTTTCTTCAAGGATTTCTACTTTAAATGATACCTACGATATTTTAAAATATTTCAACAAAGCCGCTTACCGTATCTACTATACTGTTCAGATACTCGTACGTTTTGTATCCGAACTTCAGGGAATACCTTTATTCTAAATTTTCAAAATATTGCAAATGCCTAAAAAAGTCAGCAACATAAATAAAATGTCTGCTAAATGTCTGCATCGTTATAAAAGTCTGCAATCAAAATGAAAAGTCTGCAAATTCACAGACATGTCTGTGAATATGGCATCCCTGGTTTGTTTACATTTTAATCAGTCCCTGTTTAATATGCTGGCAACCAGATGGATCTTGCGATGGCTAGAAGAACTCCACACTGAATCAAAATACTGCGTCATTTATTTGGGCTTACCCTTATATAGAGTTATATAACATGAAAATTTGAATTTTATCGTTGGAAGCATAGATACTAGAAATATTAGTTTATGCTTGTTTTGCCTATGGATGGACATTTGGCAGTTTGGCAAAAGTCCGACAATAATTTGCCAAGGTTATAGCGCCTTATCTCGCTTACTGAAGTTAAGATTTAAATTTGAAAGTTACAGAACAATGCATTTAGTTGTATGTTATATAGTCTAATAATACAATACAGAGAACAATCCACGCCAATCCATCCAAAACTAGGATTCAGGAACCTGGTAAAAATAAGAGTACGTAGATGCATTTCTTAGTCCTATACCCAATGATTTCATTATCAGCAATCCGCTCGACCAATCGCAAAGTTTTGTGATATACTGGACGGATTATTATAATTTTAGATAACTCAATAAACGTCTTCCAAATTTGGCAGATCGACAGGCAATCGGTGGAGACCCAACTGGTACCTCGTAGCAAGATGCTTAGAGGTGGACTGGAAGATTTGATCAGCATCCTCAAGTGCGCATTATTTCTTCACATAGAAATAATTTTGAAAGTTTGGAGTATACTGCGCTCTGTAGGGTGAAAACAATGATTTCTGTAGAAAAAAAAACTCGCTTTTAATGATCCTTAATATAAAGGATGGAAAAGTCAAAACTTGGTCGGCTCAAATATGACGTAGTTTTTTTTAATCGTGTATGCGTAAAAAATGTTGACTTTATTTTGTTTTTGCCATTTTCTATTCGGTTGTCAAAATGGCGTCGCGGCACGTGCATTGACAGAATTCAACTTATTCCCACGCCGACTTAGCAAAATCACTTTATATTGCCAAGCAATCGTGACGAATATTACAAAACTGTTCGGAGAACGCCTGACGACTGTCAGAGCTCCAGGATCAGGAGGAAACCAAAACCAGAAAGTCACATCGACCGGAAGAATAGTTGCTAGCATTTTCAAATGCAATTCCAACATTTCCAGAATCAGAAGAAAAAGGAAAGGAAATATTTTAAAACATCGAGTTTGAAGACCGATTTATAACAACAGTTAGGATGCTGTTGGGGCCACTCACAAGCGGGCGTGGTTTATTCCAATGGAATAAAATAAAACGTTACTAGAAATTAGAAGAAAAATTAGTATTTTCCATTTAATTCCAACTACCTTTGCTTATCTTCGACAGATACGCGTATTTCGTCTACAATGTGTAGACTTCTTCAGTGTCTCGTACTAATAACTCGAGTTGAGTCGAGTTATTAGTACGAGACACTGAAGAAGTCTACACATTGTAGATGAAATACGCGTATCTGTCGAAGATAAGCAAAGGTAGTTGGAATTAAATGGAAAATACTAATTTTTCTTCTAATTTCTAGTTACAGGTATTCCACTAAACAGCTCAAACCGTTTAGGATTCAAATAAAACGTTGATATATACAATTCTAGGACCGATTTGAACCAACAGTCCGAATGGTGCTTTGGCCACTCAGAAGTGTGGGTGGATAATTTGAGTAGAATACAAAAATATGTTAAAACATCGAGTTTAAGCCAACAGTTAGGATGTTGTTGAGGCCACTCACAAGCAGTGCTGAGAAAAGTTATTAACATCATATAGGGAAGCGGAACCTATCTTGAGCTCAATACGCGGACCTCCAGTGGAAATCGGTGAATATGCACTGAATACCGAACACTGAGTACACAAGTTATTCACAATTTATTCGTCCACTCACCATTAATCGTTTAGCAACACACAAAACATTCGATTCTGATAATTTTCTTCCAATTTAATACGGAAAAGTTGCCACTGCTACGTACCTATATTAATAATATCACGAAAAACATTAATCCCATCTGTTTCCATATGTTAATCGTACTGATTTTAATCAAGAAAAAATACAATCAAGTTAACGCTCTCCAATACTACACCCAAAAATGTAGTAGATCATTTGATAGCACTTCACGTGTGTTGGGTAGCATGCATATAACCAAGACAAAATGAAAGGGTTTGTTTGTTATTCTTCCATGAGAATATTAACAACAAGACTCACCACTTCGTTGGGCATAGAATGCTATATGAATGTTTGAAAACCCACACTAACGTTGATGTGTATGCTATACAGTATGTGAGCAGTGCAACATCAAGCGATTACGTCGATTGTTAACACGGTTCAGAATAGGTGCAAGCGTATTTAAATTATTGTGAAAATGAATCCCATAGTTTTCTAGTATTTTATCACGTATTCGTAGATTCTCGTGTGGCTAGTGTAATAAGTGAAGTGTGATTTTTATGGTTTGTGCAATTACGCAACGAAAATGTGTGAGGATATAGTGCAACTAAAGAAAAAACTTGGAGTCTGGGTCGAGTATATTCCTTAGTACGGTTAGATCAATAATCCTTAGTACAGTTAGATCAACACGACGGATTTTTTAGTGCAAAGGTAAGAAATTGTGTTGAAAATCTGACTGCTCATAATTTTTACGAAATTAAGGTCTCCGAAACGTTTTTCTAGCTTTTAATTATATTCAAGACCTAATTTAATGTGCCAGGATTATATATTCTTGGTTACTGCGTCCATATAGGAGAAATTAAACATCTCTTTACGTTTGAAGTTGGATGGTTGAAGAATGTGATGGATATATGTAGTATGGTGAGAATAGGTTCCGCTTCACTAAAACACAAAAATGTTTCGGCGATGTTTCATATTACTTCTTCGTGGTCTGGAATCAAAACGACTCGAACAAATAGTTTGCCTTCTGTTGATACAATTTTCCATCGCGCTGCATTCGTCGCGTCGCATGTGTTTCGTCCAGTGTTTACCAGGCCCGTTGTGTGCAAGGATGCCATATTCACAGACATGTCTGTAAATTTGCAGACTTTTCATTTTTATTGAAGACTTTTTTAGCGATGCAGACATTTCGCAGACATTTTATTCGTGTTGCCGACTTTTACAAACATTTGAAATATTTTTTAAATTTCAAATAAAGGTATTCTCTGAAGTTCGGATTTAAAATGTACGAGGATCTGAACAATATAGTAGATACGGTAAGAATCTTTGTTGAAATATTTTAAAATATCGTAGGTATCATTTAAAGTAGAAATCCTTGAAGAAATAAAAGCGGTGGACCACATGGAGACACAATGGGCCCGGAGATAAGTATCGTACAGGCCTTTTCCGAGAGTCCCTGCTTATGGTAGTGTTCAATCCCACGCGTGTTCAAACCCATGCGAAAAATTACTGTCAAAGCGTTGGTAATATGGGTCCTTTGCTATTAAGTCACAACGAAAATCAAGGCTCACAACAATAAAATTAAATTTGAGAAATTTAGAGACTTCCTCGAAAAAAAAGCATCTCCTATGGTCAGGTAGAAACTTCTCAGAAGTATTTGGAGCAAGCAGTTCATGCAAGAAGAACCTTCAAAAATTAATTACCGAGGTTCAAGATACCATACCTACCAGAATTTCAAGACAGAACTTCCCCAAGAATCAGGAGAGGACTTATCATAGCTTCAGAAGTTCTCTGAAGTTTGGAATTTTCAGAGGATTTGGAGTTTTTCCCAGAAATCAAGATTGAACTTCCCAGAAGTTCAGAATAAAAAATTCACCAATTTCAGACGGGAGCTAACCAGAAAGAGCACTATCTATAATTTTTCAAAAAATCAGGAAATAAAATCCTCAGGATGATGCGTCATAGAAGTTGAGGAAAGAACTTCTCACAAGTTCAGGGAATAACTTCCCAGAAGTTCCGGAAGAAACTTCTCGAAAGGTTAGTTGGAACTTCCTAGAAGTGCTTGGCAGCTTTTCCAAAGCTCAGAGGAGAACATTCTGTATTTCAGAATACGGATTTCTCAAAATTCTTAAGAGAGAAAAGAATGAAACTTTCCAGGAGCATTGGGAATACTTCCTTTTAATTTGAGCACAAATTTGCCAATAGTTCTTGAGAAAACTTCCCAAAAGTTCAGATGAGGACTTCTCAGAAGTCCAGAAACAAATTTAAAGGAATTTTCGTAAAAAATTTGGAATAAAATTTTCCTCGCAGTTCCGTATAGGACCAATGAGAAGTTTGGAAGTTCACAAGAGGACTTCTCAGAAGCTGCGAAGAGACCAAAAGTTTAGTTGGAACTACCCAGAAGTGCTAGAGAGTATCCTTTAAGTTCCTAATCGAACATTCCAGCATTTCTGAATGAGAATTTCTCGAAGTTCACGAAACTCCAGAAGTTATGGTAGATTCCTTTGATAAAATCAGGAAGAAAATTTTCAGAAACTCAGGAACAAACTTCTCCAAAGTTCAGAAGAATACTCCCCTGAAGTTCAGAAGAGATTATTTCGAAGAAGAACTTCTCAGAAGTTCAGGAAGAAAATTCAAGAAGATTTTTCAAGAAATTCTGGAGAGTACTTTCTCAAAGTTTTGCAGCAACTTTTCTCGTAGTTCAGGATAGGACTTATCATAAGTTTAGAAAGTTACTATGTTCAGGAAAAAAATCACCAAATGTTTCTGGAAGGTAAGGTTGAGTTCTTAAATGTGAATTTCGAAGAAAATAAGGAGTGACTGTCAAGAAGTTCATGAGAAATTTTGCCTGAATTTCAGGAGGAAACTTCCGAGAATAAAGCAAAGAGCCTTGCCGAAGATTAAAAGAGAGTTTCGCTGAAATTTAAGAGATAATCACTGACTAACAGAAGAAGCAGTCTGTATAATAATCATTCATATGCCCATAATAATATTGATGATCATGAGTGATGATGACACCATATTAAAATGCGATACACACCATCAATTGATATTGTTGAATTAAAAAAAAAGTATGTTGAATTTATCAAACAAAAACTAAATTTTGATATTAAAATACAAAACTGGAAAGAGCGTTACAGGGGGAAAAAATAATAGAAAATCGTGTCATCTATGCGAATGCTTCAAGCTTCAGTGTCACTTTAAAAATATGAAACAATAGTGTTGGATTGCATACAAACGAAGAAATAGATGCAGACATGTTAACATAATCACACAAAAGGTGATAATGACATAACTCGCTCTCTTATTACGTCTGTTCGTTGAAAGAAGTCTTATTTTCTAAAAAGAAATTGACAGACTTTTATAAGCATTCCCAGTCTTTTTAAATTTTTAGAACAGACATTTGAAAAAAAATCTGGCATCCCTGGTTGTGTGTGATTATTTTGTTGCAACACGACGGTGAGACGAGTGAAACGAACTAACTACTGAATATGATTGCCGTCGTGAAACTGTTCCAAAATTACGCAACGGTCTTTGTAGTTTCACTTAAGACTTTAGAAGACTTTGGAAGATGAAGTACAGCAATGTTATGAGAATGAAACGGAATTTTCAATTTTTTAATTTTTTAATTTTATTCACATTTTTAACTGGATGTCATGGAAATTCAGCATATCGATTACCAACACCAACGCTGCTGCCATCCAATCCCTAGTTATCCAACATCCCAGTGCATTCTCGCAGAAGTGCCGCTATGTTGTTAGCTTCCAATGAAGCGGTTATCTCGTCAACGAATTCCTACCCTTTTCTTATTCGACCTGTAGCCGGGCGGGGACAACGCCGGTATTGCCTTCGTTTGGGATCAACGGTTTTTACACATTGGGGATGTTTGCTAATCTTTTGGTTCTCTGTGTAATTACAGCTGATATGACAACATCGGGCGGTGAATCATGCTCATGCTCATGCTCGGTATTAAAAATAATTTCAATCCTGTTATAAACTTAAGAAGTTTTAAACAAGTTCGCCGACATTTTTTTGTAACCTTAAGAGGTACATTCGTGGACAGGAAAACATTTTGAATGAACTTTCAAGTAGCTTTAATTATTGGTTGATCTTCATTGTGAATAAAGTTCCTACTATATATATAGTGGCTTGTTAATCAGCAAGAAAGTCCCACAAATAAATTATTTGAACCAAATTTGAACTTGGAAGCCTGTTTGTCAAACAAATTCTAAATGTAAAGTTGCACATTTTGAAAGAAAAATTTTCTGCGTTATCTAATGCACATAAAGGTAATGCAATATCTGGTAGAAATATATGGGTTTTAGCTCATCAAATCGCCTTAAAATGTAATATGTCTCATAAATGTTGACACAACTGGATTCATTTCTTTCTTTTTTTAAGTTTAAAAGCAAACCGAGGATTTTAGCTTGTCCTCAGTATGGTAATATTAGATAAATGTACTATTTTTTGCTAATGAACCCAAAACGGAAAAACCTTTTGAAACGTGTAGTCGAACAAACTCCAATCACTCGAAGCTTCAGTGTTCCATTTTTCAATCATGGCCACTTCAGCGAATAAGTCTAACAAAATGTTTTTAGTGCGTGATAAATTCCGAATTTCTTTTCCAATTTTGACTAAATGAAATTTCAATATACGTATCTTTCATATACTTGAACTTAAATGTGTTTTGCTTACTATTGACATTGATGTTGAAATCTTATAGACTGAACTTTATGGCAATACCGACGATCTTCTCTCTTTTAATAATAAAATAAAATTAATTTCTTAGATATCCCATTTCATCCACCTCTCCCCTAAAGTTTTTAAAAACAAACACTTCAAACGAAGATGTTGTTTTCCCTATAAGCACAATTAACACCGAAGTGTTTCACCAGAGACCAAACATAATTGATGTTTGTCATGCAACCTGGAAAACCCTTCTAAATAAAGTCAAATACGCCTCTATAAAAATGCGTGAGAAATTTACCAGCACTTTTTTGTCGTGCAAAATTTAAATGAAAGCTTCCCCTCAGTTGTTCCGAATCAATTCGAAACCAACTCTGAACCAAACATTAATCAGTCAATGCTTAACTCTCTTCCAAGCTGCACGAATATCGCGGTTCCCTATTTTCATCCAATAATTACAACAATTACTTCTATTAAAAGCACCCCTCAAGAAACCGTTTCTCCAGCCAGTAGTGGAACATCTAATTACTATCACTCTCTTTATATTAGGGCAGGTTGCTGGGTTCGCACTCCGCGCAGAGGCCACTCCCTGGCAGACACTGCTCGAAGAAAATGTCTTTTCAAGCCGCTATCGCGCGTAGATCTAGGCTGATATTCAAATCGGCGATCAGATTTTGGCCTACCAGGATTCGTAACCTATAATCACCGGCGGGCAGGTGACCTGGTTTTGCTGAAGGTGCGCACACTTGCGAGGTTTCCAGGTCAGGTCAGACAATACTTCCTTCAAAACCCTTTCGCTTTCTATCACGTTCCACCGCGAGATTTCTCGACAGCAGCCGTGTGATGCCCATTGTCAGTAAACTTTGAAGATTTCTGTCCAATCATCGGCTGTTATTGTGCTCGGTAGCGAACCCTTAGCTGGCGGAGCAAGAGAGAGGTCTTGGTTAAAACGGCTTCTTTATTGATCGCAATAGACAACCGTGTGATTGTTAGTTGCAGCGGCATGCAGTGCCTTTATGTTCCGCGGGAGAAATTAACGCCGGTGCCTGTTGCAGGTTTCGGATCCGTCGTCGTCGTGGTCGTCATGGGGAGCGAGGTTGCATGTGGTAGCCTCCGAGCAATAAAGATGCGGTTCAGCCTCATTCGTTCGGCTTGCAAGTAGCGCGATTGTTGTGCGAGTTACGATGCGACAAACGGCGGAGTGCACGAGTGTAAAATGAGCAAACGTAACAAGTCAATTGCAGGTCGTAAGAGGGTGCATGTTAAGGGTTGAGTTATGGATCCGATCGGAACGGAGTGCAGGAGGTACTCGCCCTGAATCTCTGCCGGCATGTGGTTCGGATGTAGTGCATAATGGGAGAGAAATTTGTTACTTGAATGTAGGAGCTGCATGGGGTTATTATCGAGATGCGGTTATTATGCTTCGAATACGTGGAACATAGGAGGTCTTAAATTGTTTCGTGTTGCGTCAGACGTTTCTACAACCCGGAGGCACAATTTGGATTGATAAAATGCATACCTGTCTGATTTTTTGCAGGAATCTACCAGTTAGTTATTAAACTTATGGTACTTGATGCATTTGATAGCGGCGTTTGCCGAGATCCTTCAAGCTTTTTTGGAATACTTTTAACTAATCATGTTTTTTGTTGTTGCATGAAGCACGTAATAAATTATAAAGTTTGAAATTGGAAATATCCTGCTTATCAATATGTAACCCTAGGAGTGGGCAGCAATTTCTGCTAGAACCAAAGATGTGAAGAGAAAGTATTGATAGGTCCGTGAGAGCACGGCAGGTTGCGAAATTTAATAGAAATAGTTGAAATTTCATTTTCGCATTTAACTTTCTTAAGCACGAGAAGACCCGAAAATTAATGCGCCCCGGAAATTATGAGAGTTACCAACAACAAAAACAAAATCAAAACAAATATATTTGAAAAAAATAATCATGAATTTCCTAAAAATTTATGGAATTCAATAAGGTTATCTAAACGAATGCCGAAATCGGTCTCCGATCTACAGTTCTGTTGCATTGAATTGAAAATTTGGTAAAATCTGTATCCACATTAATCCGGACACCTTCAAATCATTGTAACTTTTTAGATATTGCACGTAGGAATGAAAAATTTCACGATGTGCTCAAATCATTTTCGGAACGTTTGACGGTGGAGAGGAAACCGAGAAGTGACAAAAACATTGGACGCGTTGATCCTGCCATGGACCGAAAGGTGAAAAGGATATTAACGAGAAACCCAAATCTCTCCATTCGAACGGTGGCTCGTAAAATAGGGATGTCGCCTGGTTTTGCCCAAAAATCAAAACAACGTTTGGGACTTAAGTCGCATAAAGTAAAAACAGTTCCAAATCGCAACGACAAACAGAACATGGCAGCAAAATCACGGGCTCGACGTTTGTACTGCGAATATTTGACAAAGTTTTCATGCGTTGTTATGGACGATGAAACTTATGTGCTGGAGGATTTCAAGCAGCTTTTTATTCTGCTATTGCCAGAAATGCTACAACTGAGCATTTCAGAACGAAGAATGCATCGAAATTTCCCAAAAAATACCTTGTGTGGCAAGCAATTTGCACGTGTGGCAAAAAGAGTATATCTTTCGTCACTACAGGCACAATCAACAAGGAGATCTATCAGAAAAAGTGTCTGCAGAAGCGATTACAACCTTTCATCAAAAGTCACAAAGAAAAACCTTTGTTCTGGCCCGATTTGGCATCATGCTACTATGCTAAAACTGTGATGGAGTGGTACCAAGCAAATCAAGTGAACATTGTACCAAAAACCTCAAACCCGCCAAATTGCCCAGAGCTACGACCAATCGAGAGATATTGGGCTTTGATGAAGCGGAAGCTTTCTGGAGAGAAGCAGGGAATCAAAGACACCAAACACTTCCACCAAATTTGGACAAAGACGGCTTCTACGAAGATTCTGAAGATTCTGAACAAACCCTAGTGGACGGAGTTTAGCGCAAAGTTCGAAAATTGTATGCAAATACCGAATAACTATGTTTTGTCTTCACGAATTGTTAAAACACATCCCATGAATCTGAAATAAACAACTACGACGGAAATATAATGCGAAATTTATATTTTATTCATGTTTTGAGGTGTCCGGATTATTGCGGATACAGACCTTACATTAAGTTTTCCACATTTCGATTATTGCATACCTTTCAATATGGCGACTGGAAATAATCACAGTTTAACCGAAAAGCCAATTTATCTTCGCAATAACTACTTTAAAACTATTTGGCAGTTTGCATGCATTTACCGGAGGCTAAATGGTTTTAAAATGATTTTTCGAACTGACCATAATACGATAACGAGTCCTAGAACGGCATTTTCCGACTTCATAAATTTGAAATAGAACCTTTGATGGGAGTGAAAGGAATTTGAGAAAACAAGGTTTTAAGATCGTTGTAATAAGCTGTATAGGTTTTCATAAACCTGACTAAAATATGAACCATATGAACCATAATAAGCTGTATAGGTTTTCATAAACCTGACTAAAATATGAACCATATTGGCACCATCTGCCACAATAAAAGCAAATGTATGATTTTGGTAATGTTACGTGGGTCCTTTTTCGGGAGCTTCTTTACCCTTTCTGTGTAGTTTGCTTTTTCCATGACTACCATGTTGTAACGTTTGTCCACACTTGTCCACACTATGATCTCTTGGTGACTTTTTAAGAGCTGATTTGTATATGTGGAGGCATTTCTAAAGTTTGCGTTGAGAATGGCTTTGCTGTTGAGGGAAGGCTCTACTGTACTTGAGGTATGTAGTTGAAGTTTTTTCTCCATTTTTAGTTCGTAATTATTATTTTTTTTTTCTTTTCAGAAACAGTTTGGAAACGCATGCTGACAATGTTTGTTTGATTTTGGTTGTCAGATGCTGGAACTGTTGTTGATTTAATTTTTGTTTGAAGAACATGTGCTGTACTTCAATGTTCAAAGCCGGATTTTTTAATTTCAAAATAACTCTCTCTGTAGCTTCGTTATATAGCTGTTCCGTTCTTCTGAATGTTCCGAAGTGCACTTGGAATAGTTTTCTATGTGTGCTGAGTATAGACCATTACGGTGACATTTGAGCAATATATCATTGTATGTTTTCATATTGCTTTGTTTTCTGTAAATGTCGGTTTATTGTTTGAACAATTCCTTTTCCGTAGTTCGAAATTTCTGGTATATTTGATTGAAACAAAATAAAATAGCAGTATTTTGAAATCAATCCCAAATGCGTTAATCGTTAACTTCTTTACGTCGGTTTCCTAAGCGTCTGTATTGAAAAAAAAAACTGAACCTTAAAATTAAACAAAAATATCAGTGCTGGTAAAATCAATTCATCTGCACTCAATTGAGCTGAAAATGGAGACAACCTTAACGGACAGACCAACTGTCTTCGTGAATTTGAATTTTGAAATGACAGTATTCTTTTGACCAGAGCAACCGCTGAGTTTCGAAGGCATTATTTGGTTTTGTTTATTCGTCGATTGATATTCATTATCGCCTGTGCTGTTGTCAATATCAATATTCAATTTATCTAGGTGGGGATGATTTTGAGTATCAAATGAACAAACAAATGTTTCTTTTTAATTTAATTTGTCACGGTACCTTCGGATGTTGCGGTACACAAAAGCCCGCTTTGCTCCGAGGATTTTCAAATTTCTGAAAATAGCGCCCGGGTGCTCACCTTTAAAAAAAATTGTTATCACCACAGCACGAAACTCCTTCATCGCTGGTAAAAGATAAACACCGAATGAAAACAATCGGACATAACCTAAAAGCGTGTGTATAAACATAGTGCAAAACTACACTCAACACATACGTGAAGCATGTTGAGTAGTTGCAGGACACCAATGCAAGGAAAAAGTGTATGAAAATAAATTGGACACGGTGTAGTTTGTCGTGGATCTTAAGATAGGCAATGTGCATTTCTTATTTCATTTACTCTCAAGAAAATGTAAGACAAAGCGATTGTGACGACAAACGGTATGCTTCATTTAAAAACAAACAAATGTAAGAGACAGGAGGCTTCACATTATAATGCCGGTGCGCTTTATCCATGGTTAACAAAGAAGGGAGGAAACATGGGCTCTTTCAAAAGCAACAGTGATGCCATAGCTGCCGCTCTACAGCGAAGCCGCTGACCCGGCGAACTTTGTTCCGCTTTATCTGATTTTATGATTCACGATTTACTTTTTTTTAAGTAACTTCAATCCAGACTTTGCTTGTTTGTCACCTCAATTCTATTATTGTTCATTTACGAAATTCAAATCATGATACTTATAATTCTGGACAATGTTTGGGTAAACACTCGTAATGAGTTCCTTTTTCGTCTTTGTGATTTGACATAAATTGGGCGGGAACGTCAACTGGTACTTCTCCATTGTCAATCGCCAACAATTGATTCGAGAAAATCTCGGTAGACGGACCGTTTTGCAAGGCAACTCGCATATTTGTCGTCAATTGGAGCATATCGCCACAAATATGAAAGCTTGAGGCAAGCGTTGATTTCATCCTCTGATTTCATCGTGTGCGTAGAAAAGTCGAAAAATAGTACAAAAAGACTGAAGCACATATTCGGATTGTTTTAATTTTTTGTCAGTTCAGACATATCACGGCTACCAAATTGAATGCACAAATATCTCCGAAATTATCTTAATTACGTTGAGCTTCACTTGAGCGATCGTTCACGAATAGTACACTTTATTCAAAGTCTAATAATTAACGCTCAAAAAGTAATAGGAATGCAGCATCAACTGTACCAACAGCAGAATAATAAGGACTCGTGGCCTCTCTTTAATTCCACTCGGACGATCATTCAAACCCTCTCATTCCACAGGCGGATTGAAACCGTTCTGGAAGCTGATGTTGTACCAACTCTCTACTAATAAAGCCCACTCTTTCCTATACTCAATCGTATTATAGCTTGTTTATCCGAACCAAAGCTAAATGAATTGACCCTCAGAGGTATCAAGAAGCTGGTTCAGGCTAGCCCGTGAATCTTATAGTTCATATTTTGTGGTAAAATCGTAATTCCGGGAGTGGCCAATGTAGCCAATGGCTTTCTTAAGTCTATCAAAATCATAATTATGAAAAATCATGAACATAGAGCTGCCGCATGGCATGTTTTGGTGTAAAATTGTAAATGGCTTCTACAACAGGTTCCCCCGGGGACGTTCCGGTGGTGCTGAGAGTGGTCAATGTATCCAATGGCCTTCTGAAGTTCATCAAAATCATATTTATGAACAATCATGAAGATAGAGCTGCCGCACGTCATGTTTTGGGATAAATGCCTAACTGGTCCCTACTACAGGTTCCTGGTGGTTTCGGAAGTGGCCAATATGGCCAAGGACCCACTTCAAGTTTATAATGAGGTTCGTGATGAAAATCCAAGAAGAAAGAGCTGTCACATGGCATGTTTTAGTAAAATAAAACGTTAACCGCATCCAGGACCCTTTATCAGAACCTGTTTAAAGGAATTGGCCATATATCAGTCAATTTTTTTTTATTTATTTGTTTATTTATTTATTTATTTAATTTAAGCCCAATTCTTATAATCAACATTTTATTCGCTTGATAAATATTTTGTCTTTGCGTGTGTTTACTGAAAAAAAAAATAGTTTGACAACGGCATGTTGTACATAATCTCATCACTAATTCAACATGTGAGATGGCCTATCTGGAAACCCGGAACAACTCCGGTGTCCGGGGCCATGGCAGATTATGTTGCCAAGATATAAAACTACATTAATTTTACAGTCAAATGCTTTTTGACAAAATACAATCGGATAATATTTCATAAAGTTAGAGCACTCCAAGTTGATCAAAAATTTGCCTGTCCCGATCATTTTGTCTATCCCCTGTATGTACATATTGAAAATCTATCATTTTCGAAATTTTCATTTTCCCCATAAATTTGTTCAACTTTTTTTTTATAAATGTTCCTTGGGCGCAGCCAAACACAACACCGAAACCGAAACTTAAATCGGACGATCCGTTCTCGAGTTATGGGCGGTCTTACGTATGCCACTCTGTTTTATATATATAGATGTCAAATAGCAGAGAAATAAAAATGATTTGCTTACCTTGATTAAGAAATCAATACAATTTCAGTGCTGTCAATCTATTGCTATAAACATGCTTTAATAACCTATCGTTATGTTCGTGCTTCATGAATTCATTCTTATATTTTTTGTTTTTTTTTTCAAATAAAATTCAAGTGTTTGTTGAATTGCATTTTTTTAAGCATAAAAAACCCCTATTTACAGTTATCCAGTTATCCTCTGGTGGTTTCTCATTAATCCTTACTTGAAAGCTTTCGTAGCTTTACTCTTATCTTTGGAAGACTCCCCATAAGAGATTTCGCTCCATTCTTCTTTATATAATTCTTCGGCTTTTAATTTAAGTTTATTTTTATCTCTAGCTAACTGCTTCCAATTTTCCTCACTCATTCCCTTATACCTATTGAGATCCTGAAGCAATGACTCCTTCCATGTCATACTAGATCTACCCTCCTTCTTTTTCTTAAAATTAGGTTTGTATGCCAACTTTATAGGATGCCTATTTTCTCTTCTTAGAATATGACCGTAGTAGCTAATTCTTTCTACTCTAGCTCTTCTATTTATAGTTTTTCCTTCTAGTAGTTTTCTAGTATTAAATTTTAAATTTTCAGGTTTCCTACAGTGAATAAAAATGGTTTTCAAAATTAGTTTCTCATAATTTGCCATTGATACTCTGTTTTTTTTTTGTTGTAAGTACACCTACTTTTGTTCCATATAAAATGGCAGGTGCTAGCACTCTTTTGTAGATAAGTTTTCCTAATGGCCACGAAGGTTTAAATTGTTTACTTAAACTAACCACTGTTCTACTTGTCTTAAATTCTCTGCATCTTAACTTGTTTGTAGATTTTCTATCTAATTTTGAAGTAATACAAACTCCTAGATATTTTATACTATCATGAACCTTGAAACATTTTCCGTTTAAGACAAGTTCTGTGAGCTGCTGTGCCTTATTATTTGGATATCTTAATAGTACTTGACATTTGTCATAATTTAATTCTAAGCCAACATCTGCTAACTGCTCTATCACTTCCTTAAGAATACATTCCACCTCCTCCTTAGATGTCGCAATAATTAATAAATCATCTGCAAAAGCTAGTAACAGTGGTATTTGAAGCAACCTAGGTCCATCAGCTCAAGTTTTGTAATTTTACCTGCGACTTTACGCATTACATCTTGCATAATTAAATTAAATAACATCGGCGACAAAGGGCAACCCTGTTTAATACCTTTACATCTTTTAACCCTCACGTGACAGTTGATTATTCCATAGAATTCTAGTTATTTCATCCTTCATGCAAGCTATAACCCTATCCACTAGTCTCGATGGAACATTAAGATCTAATAGGATGTCCTTGAGGTTCTTGACCTTAACCGTATCAAAGGCTTTTTTCATATCTAACGCTAATACATGAACATCTTTTCCAGCATTCCAATATTCTTCTAATATTCTTTTAGTTACAAAAATATGATCATCCGTAGATCTATTTTTTTGTAAATGCTGCTTGGTACAAATCTGGTTCTCCTGTGTATTTCGTAATTTGTCTGGCTATCCATTTTGCATAAATTTTATACACCACACTGCACATAGAAATACGCCTAAAATGATCTGCTTCTGAAGCATTTGTGTTTTTTTTGGTATTGGAATCTGAGTTGTTTTTAGCCAGTCACTTGGAAGTGTATTGTCAATGTAACCTTTCTGAATAATTTTAATAAGAGCATCTAATGTCTCGCCATCTGCTCTTTTGCCGTGACTTGACGTTACATGAGTTTCTTATAATATTTAATTTTTCATCTGCATCTGGGGGGTTCGGTAGAAAAAAAAAATTTCACAAAATTCTAGCTGTTTTTCCTCACCGTCTTGGAGTATTTGTTCCCAAACTCGTGAACTAATGTTAGTTTTTATTCTATTTTTGCTCTTAATGAATCCTTTGAAGTAGAAATGAGTCTTTCTTTCTATGCGTTGACCTATTTCAAAATCGTTTAAGTTGTGGAAGAAATCTTTGATCTCTTTTTCTCTGTGCTCCTTGATAGCTTGGTTGAATTACTATCTCCTGTTTCCTAATTCATATTTGTATTTTTGAATGTCAGGATGTTTTTAAGCTATTTTCATTGCTATTTTTAAGCGATCAAAAGCTTTTTTTCTCTTAGGTGAAGAAGGTGTTGTAGCTATTCTAATAGTCTTATTTGCTGCTCTTTTAATCCTTTCAACTAAGAGTGACAGCAATCTTGGCTAATTTATACCAAACTAATGTGTGCGCATATTAATTAACCATAATTATAATTATAATGTTTAAATAGTAAATAATGGGTTACTATTTAAACATTTACTGAAAATATCGCATAAAAAAACCAATTGACGTCCAAACAAAACTGAACTGACATCAATCAAGCGATGAATTGATTGTGAACCAGAAACGGTTGATAACAACTGAATTATGCGTAGCTCTTTGTGTGTGCAGAAACGTATGAAAAAACATTTACCTTAAAATAAACGTCTTCTCGGAACAGTAAATGAGAGAAAACCCAGACCTACACATTGCTATGGGCCTGTAGACTCGAATGCATTGGGAAGCTTCAAAATCGATGTACAAAATCTGAAGAACCTAGAACCGTTCAATAAAAAAGAACAAATTAACCCATTATTTGTACACATTCCATATTCCTCAGCTCAGCTTACCACAGCTCATGCTCGAAGCTTCCGTACTTTCCGATCTCCTCCTTTGCATCCGAGGGCTTATTGTTTTTTTTTCTCTCCAATGGCACTTTCGATTTCACTAACAAATCTCAAACTCATTGTTTTGCTAGTACCGGTGTCAGTGGCAACACCAGGCGCCCCCCGGCAGCCAATGATTGTTTATTTATCTATTAGTCAGCTTTGCTTAGCACGATCTCTCGAAGTCTTCCCCGGCATACGGCGTCGTTTTCGCCGGTCCAAAAATCTTCCAACCTTTCTCGCGGTGAAGGAAAAATTAATTATTCATGATCAATTACGCCCAATGGGTATTCGGTGCTCGTTCGGTACGTGTTTGATGGGGGGGTACTTGGCGGTCGCTGTAACCGATACGATGTTTTGAACTGTTGTGATTCATTTTTTTTTTTTTGCATTCTTCTCTCCATTGGGGGTATGAATTTTCCCTTCATTACATGTGTTTTAATGGTTATGCAACACCTTCGGCTCGTTTGCGTTTGTGGTGGTACATTGATGATGCTATTTGCAGTGAATTAGTTTTGTAATAGCAACATGAAAACAAGAGGTTTTTTGCCAGGCGCAGCCCGATGGGGAGCGCCTCTTTCGCCCGAGAAGGAGATGCGAAAAGACGCTTTTAACGCATTTCGGTTTAGTTCGTTCCCTCTAATTGGTGGATCTCTGGGGGGTTTGGAATTGGCTATAGCAAAGACGTAATGAGATGATCGGTTATCTGCATTTTTTTTTGTTTAAATGTGATAAAGATATGAATCAATTGAACTTTAGAGATATCTGAATGAAATGGAGAGTGAAGCGTAGGCTCCTGTCCAACTACCATTGGGTTGTCCTTCCAGGACTTCTTTCCTATAGATCCTGCAGATTTTCTTTTAGTATTAAAATTTATGCATCTTTTCACTGGACACCTCGTCAGACTGTTGCCTGAATGAATCTCATATCTTCATCTCGTTAGTTTTACATCCATGCAAACCCAACTCATATGTTCGGTGAAAGAAGGGAAACAGCAAAACAAGACAACCGTAACATATCTCTCCCTGAGCATGATGCGTAATGAAAAGAAGACCAACTTAATGAACAGAGCAAGTACAGTCGGTTCTGCTACAGTACGGTGGGTGGATCCATTCACCCACAAGGTAACAAGTTTATCCTAGACCCTAACAACATCCAAAAATTCAGCTCAGGACAGTCGAGAAATCAGAGTGGGTGAATAGTATCACCAACCGCACTGTAGGAAACCTGACTGTATTTAAATATGTCTATGTAAACCCCTCCACCCTGCTCGCCTCGCTGAACTCTTTCAGTACTAGCGTACACTAGTTACTGCAGAGCATACACCACCGGCTGTCAAAGGCGCTAAGCCTAGTGTTTTCGTGAGTACTAAACAGCCAGTGCCTATGCCAACCTATGTAAGCACATACGAACTCTTTCACCACCAACCAGTAGTACAAGTGCGAACCACTACTTCAAGCAAACTATTTCCTTTTTTTCTGCAATTGCCACATCAACATCTATTTTATTATTCATCTACGTCCATTTCAGCATTTCCCTTCTTCAGTTTCAACATCAATTGATGATGAAGCAAGTTGGTTACTGAGCCGGAACGTATCAGTGCAGCTTCGATCTGCATGCCTCTCGGAGTTCTTCAAGTTTAAAACATTTCTGCAAAATCTTTTCGGATCAGGAACATACACATTTCGTTTCTCGTAGATAATAGCTGATTCAAAAACTCGCCCAAAATTGACTACGTCCGAATCTCAAACCAGTCTCAACCTTTCCCTGGGGAAAAGCTTGTCCACAACCTCAAGATGTGTGCCGCAGCAAATTGAAATCGAAGGCGGTGTGCACTTTCGTCTTAGAGCAGCCACTACCGCTTGAACTAAGTATTGGGCCGGAGTTAACTCGGCGCAAAAGATGCTATTTATCTCGATTAGCGCCACAGCCACGTAGAAAAGCCTAGCGCCGCCTCGATAGCAGCTTTACGCATCATCTAGCAGAAATGATGATGAGAGAGCAGGCCTCGCCGCCGCATCGCTCAGCATCACTGCAACGGATAGAGTGCAGGAAAATGAAAGATCGTTGCAGATTTGCACGTTGGAAAGCCCATTCCGGGAGATAATCTTGACGTATTATCACCCGAGTGTCCCAATCAGCTGGCAGAGCTATAAAGAGAAACAGAATGATGCGTTCACTTTCGTCGAAGAAAGGAAAACGAAACGAAATGGCGTGAAATTGAGCGAAAGGAAAGTGGCTCTCAAGGTCATAATTGGGACTGCCATCGGTGGATTCCGAAAGGTTATGGGCCCACCACGACTGATACGAGCCTTTAGATTCGGTTGGACGGAGAGATGGTTAAGAGTGTGAAGTGGCAATTTAACGGCGTGTTTCAGAAATTAAGGCAGAGGTGTCGCTGAAGCAATTATAGCACTTGCGTTAGATTATCTCTGTTTTTTTAAGGAACTGCGTTGCCTGGTAATCAGTGTTACTATGAATAGTAGAAAAACCCAATAAAACACAGTAATTCATACTTGAAAGTTCAACGATGTATACAGAAACATAATTGATGCTTTGAATGGTGGATGAGAAAACGTAGCCCAAAATGGAATCGGGTTTCATTCGAAACCTTGAAACAGTATAGGTGATTCACAGGTTTTTCGATTTTCCCTCAAGAATAGTTTCGAAAGTAAAATATATCTCTGATATTTTTATCTTCTAACCAATATCCTTTGGTCTGAAGATTGTTGACCAAAATTCATTCCACGATTCTTCTCCATTGATCGCAATGATATTCTTTTATTCTTTGAATAAAATTGAAAAAGCAAAGTCAATATAGAGTCGAGTTGAACACTAAGCCCGAAAAGTTAGCTTGCAAGTTGAACAGTTGCCTTTGAACAGAATTCTTAAATCCCATAATGCCTGCAGTCGCATGCCAGTCCTCTACAAAAACAGCAACTGGAATTCAGAAGTGCAATCCACATGTTCATGCTGAAACACCCAAAACCAATTGAGCACTTAAATTATCACATGAAAACGGTTTCGGAACGTAATGATGACTCAAGGCGCACCGAAACCACCAATCAAATGAGAACGGAAGACCCACAACATGACACAAAAATTCGCTACGGAAACTAAAACTATTCTGGTATCAAAAATATTAGAAGTACTTAGCTTAATTCCATCTGATCCTGTATCCGATCCACCAGCTAAAGAATGCACTACCAGGACCGCTGCTCTACCCGCGATGCTTTTTCTTGTTTTATTTAAAACAATACGAAATGGAATCGCCCGACTTCTGTTTCTAGCAGGTTTCCACAAATAGAGAGCGTTAAGAAAACAAATTCACTATACACTTTGTTAAATCTTATATAAAATTAAAAATAAAACAAGACAAAATGACAAGACCAAAATTTTCACGTCTTGCTTCGAGCACCGCTTACTACGATCCTTTTCTTTGAACAGAATTTTTATCGAATGCCCCAAAACTGAAGACCTATCAAGAGATCAGAGAGAAATCTTCAGTGCTCTGAAGGTGAGAAATTTTGTTCGATATAGAAGATAAATCTAAAAAAGAAGCACAAGCATTTCCTCATTTCCATTTGAAATCCCGTTTGGCTGTGCAAAACTCACTATGAACGAAATAGCAGAAATCTGAAGAAAACATTAGACTATAATCCTGGGAACATTCAGCATGATGTTCAAGGTAAAAATAAAGCCGAGTTCATAAAATTAAAACTCGGCAATCGAACGGGTGTCACATGTGTCACCTGCAGATAGCAATGTCGAATAACGTATGCATTAAAAAGAGAACTAATTTCAAAAGAAAATCAAATGGAACAAATTTTTCAAAAATGCTTTGTTTATTAAACATGCTACAAAAAGCCGTCAAAGTCTTCCCGGGCGAAATTAAACTATGGCCGATGAAAAGATGGAAGTCAGCATGTTTTTCAGCTTTATAATGGCCTTGGTGATCAGCTCCTCCGTTATTGGAATAAGGTGAGGCCCATTTAGAATTGGAACAAAGACTTTTGCGCATATTTCCGATAAACAAAATAGTATTCTATTCGACTTTATATGAACATTAGAGGGAAAATACAAACAAAAAATTAATCATCTCGATTTTGAAGACATTTGCGAATTTTTCCCTAAATACGTTTCATCAACCGGCGCACATTATTCTCATCCATCGTTTTGGCAATTATTTTCACCTTGGTTCTCAATTCATTGATGCTTTTGACCACACTGCCAGTCACCTTCAGCTTCCTCTTCATAATAGCCCAAAATCTCTCTATCGGTCTGAGCTGTGGACAGTTTGGTGGGTTGAGTTCTTCCGATATAAACTGAATTCCGTTGATTCCATATCATTGTAGCACTGTTTTATTCTAATGACAGCTTGCAAGATCTGGCCAAAACATGACAGATTCATTGTGGGATCTCACAAATGGCAATATTCACTTTGGGAGACATTCCCTTCAGTACAGCTCTTAAATGTCTTAGCAGTGATGAAAACCTTGGTCTTCCTACCGCAGCTACAGATACCTTACCAAATCATGTATTTACGTGCAAATTTTTCTGCAAACCCAAATTTGAATTTGGCAGGAACATCTCTCCAAGCCGTAGCCGAGTAAAATTTTTGTACCGGTAGCTGTTTGAAATCGGCCTTTGCATAGGTTTCATCATTCATGAGGAGACAGCCATTGAATTTTGTCAACATCTGATCATACAGTTTTCTGGCACGGATTCTGACCACATTGTTCTTCTTTTGATCGCTATTTGGTTGTCTACAGAATACCGTGTCTTGAAGCCTTCCCGGAGACGAATCCCTTGCACGGTAAGGCGTACGGTGCAAAACTTTTTGACCAAATCGCAGTCTGAGATGTTGGGTCTGCTTGGGTCTAGTTTCAGTGATGGCTTCGAATGAAGAAATAGTGCGCCAATAAATTTTGGACACTCACTTCGAAAACCCAAACGCTTCTCATCGATGGATCGGAAAACAGCTCGGAATCGCACATTCAACCGTATCTCATGTGATCAAAACGTTCAAGGACCGTAAGACAACCAAGCGGAGAATGGTAGTGGCAAAAAACGTGGCACATCAAATCCGTAGAAGGCCAGGATGGCATTGAACCAATTTAAGCGTTATCCCAACATTTCGATCAGTGATGTTGCGAAAAAGGCGAAAGTTTCAGTTTGTTTTGTGCAGAAAACTATGACACGTTCTGGATTACATGTGTACAAGGTCCAGAAGGCACCGAACCGGAGCGATAAACAGAACTCGGTGGCCAAAACTCGTGCGAAAAAACTGTACAGGGAGTGGCTCACAAAACCGTTCTGCATTGTTATGGACGATGAGACCTGAATTAAAGCCGACACCAAACAAATGCCAGGACAGGAACACTACGTCGCCACCTCTAAGTTGGCCGTTCCGAAGAGTGTACGGCAGAAGAAACTGTCGAAATTCGCCAAAAAATTCCTTGTCTGGCAAGCGATCTGCGGATGTGGCAAAATGACTCAGCCCTTCATCACCTCTGGGACCGTCAACGGACAAATCTACAAGGACGAATGCCTCCAAAAACGACTTCTGCCCTTCTTGAGACCTCACGATGGCCCGACACTGTTTTGGCTGGATTTCGCATCTTGCAACTATGTCCAGCCCGTCTTAGACTGGTACAAAGATAATAATGTAGTTTTTGTACCAAAAGCAACTTGAATTAAAGAAAGTGTGGTTAAAAGTAAGTAAGCAAGTCGGTCCTATCATTGCCCAAAATTTGATGAAAGGGGTCAAGGAAAAGATGCGGGCATTTAGGTTGGGAGAAGAGGTTCAATAAACCAATGATGTCAAAACTTAACCATTTAGTAGCACTTTATTTCAGAAAGTTTGAAAAGAATCGGGCTCAAGGAAAATTTTTGGTGACCTATTTTGTGTGTCCAAATTTCATCGAATACAGTCTTTATGTGTAATTTTTTTTGCTGCTATTATTTGGATCTCCGAAATTTAACGTGGACAGGCTTTAATCACGCAATTGCAACTAAATTTGGCATATGGGGGTTTTTAGAACCAGATTTTTTTGAAGAGGATGCTCTCATACAAATGAAACAGAAATTTCGGCATAACACAAGAACTAATCAAGCAAATGGAACCTAAATTGGCAAGTAGTGGTTTTTGGAGGCAATTAATGTTTCCATGGTGGTTTGAGACCCATTTCTTCTCTGGAAGAGGGGGCTCTCAAATAAATTAAGCACAAATTTCTACAAAAATGAGAATTATCCAGGCAACTAAAGCAAAAAATGTGTATTTCGTGGGTAAGAAGCATGTTTTGATGGAAGTCTGAAACCCCTTCTTAGTCAAAAAATGGGAATGCTTGAGCTACTATCAATGAAAAATTATGCACAAGAAGTCAATCTAAGGTTATGCAAAAGAAAAATTCGTTCAAACTGATATGATACAGCGTGGTTAGAAGATTAAAAATTTGTCTATGAAATGCACAATCTACACAGAAAGAAAAACCATGGTAGAAACTACCGATCCGAGGGTCAATTGCTGGAATTTTTTTTGTTTATTTCTACTATTATAATGCACTAGTATGAAAACATTGCAGTAGAATATACTATGACTTGTCAAAATTTATGATTATTCACGAAAATGCAGTAGTTCATACGGAAGTTATGGTAGATTTCCATAGTAGTTTTAAAACCAAGCATAGTCAGCCAAAATAGTAGAAACTATCGCTACGAACATTTTTTCTATCTGTGTTAGTACTATTGAAAAAAAGGGAAGAAACTTCATTCTGAGAACGGCAACGTTAAGTTCGATACTTTTTTACAACGCAGCTTCGTAAGCAAATATAAAAGCAAAAACCACATAAAAAAATACCCTATAGCCAAAGTCACACAGAAGCAAACAAAAATATTTTAACAAAACTCATTCAGAAGAACAACTATAAACGCGCCAGTTCTATTAAATTTTCATTGCAACCGTATCAACGCTAGCATCGGGTTCAGCTAGTTCTAAATCAAGATTAAAATATCCAGGAGGCCATGATGCAAATTGAAAGAATTACTGAATAGAATTCCTTGAATATGACATGTTCATTTGTTCCGATAGTGCGCGTTTACACACAATGAGTTGATACTTATTGCGAGACTTTCAAGCTTGCATAGCTTTTTTCATACTTAACCGAAATTAACCAAATCACGCCCAGTTTCTCTTTAGCGTATGTTGTTTACTTTTGCTCAGTTGTGCAGATCTCAGTGAGATTTCGGTCAAGATGGGAGAAAACCAGGTAGCCGTTTGCAAAGAGATTGAGACTGAAGAGACTGAAAGCTGAAATTCATCATTCGACCGTCTCAAGCGTCCATCAAAAGTCCCAGAAACGGATAACAGTAGAGCAACAGTCAGGAGCTGGACGGAACAAGAAACGAGAGAACGCTGATTTCTCATATTAAGCGGAATCCGAACATTTCGACGCGGGATTTGGCCAAAAAACTTGAGGTTTCGCAAAGTTTTCTCTCGAGACGAACCGTACTTCCCAAATCGGGACGAATGTTACCATAGTGTTGCCACAAAGCTGCTAACAAAATAATGGTGCTGAGTCATTGAGGATGAGATCTTCATTAAAGCGGAATTAAACCAGGACAAGTTTGATATGGATAACCTTATCGATCGGAAAAAGCTGTAGAAATCTGTACCTGATTTGGTAGACGGTATGCACTTGTGGCAAACTGAGTGAACCATTCGTGACCAAAATCGATGAAATTTTCAAAACTGAGTGCCTCCAAAAATTGCTTATGCCATTCTTAAAACAAAGGGTTCAAAATGATAATTTTGGCCGTATTTGACTTGATGCCACTACAAACAGTACAGGAATTGTATGTGGCTAATTCTGTGGAATTTGTGCCGAAAGATATGAACCCACTGAGCTGCCCTGAACACCGTCTGATTGAAACCTATTGAGCCATAATAATGCGCGAGCTTTATCGGTTTTGAAAACGATCGATCGATAACTGACCAAATCTTTACGTTGCGGCAGATTCTCCAAAAGTGTCGCGAATATCACACCACCTATTCGTCGACTTCAAGGCCGATACTATTGATCGTCAAGAGCTATGGAAGATAATGGTCGAGAACGTTTTTCCCGGGAAACTGACCAGAATTATCAAGGCTACGTAAAGGACTTCGACAAGGCGATGGTCTTTGCTGCTTCCTGTTCAACATTGACCTAGCCGGTGTTATGAAACGTGTGGACTTCAACATGCGGGGTACGATTTTCAATAAATCCATCCAGTTCATCAGCTTCGTTGACGACGTGGACATTGTCGGCAGAACGATCCAAGTTGTAGCTGATCAGTACACCAAACTGAAACGTGAAACATAAAAGGTTGGATCGAAGGTGAATACGTCGAAGACTAAGTATTGGTTGGCTGGAGGAACCAAGCGTAATAGAGCTCGCATAGGCAGAACTATGACAATGCATTCGAGGTGGTGGATGAGTTTGTGTGCCTCGGATCATTGGTTACGTCGGATAACAACTGCAGCAGAGAAGTTCGGAGACGCAGTATTACCGGAAGTCATGCCTATTATGGACTCCACAAGACCTTGAGGTCTGGTAAACTTCACCACCGTACAAAGTGTACCATGTACAGAACGTTGATAAGACCGGTAGTTCTCTATGGGCATGAGACGTAGACAATGCTTGAAGACGACCTGCAAGCACATGGAGTTTTCGAAAGACGCGTGCTTAGGACCATCATTGGCGGTGTATATGAAAACTGTATATGGAAAAGAAGGATGAACCACGATTTGGCGCAGCTCCATGGTGAGCACAGTATTCAGAAAGTCACTAAAGCAAGAAGGGTACAATGGACGGGACCTGTTGTAAGAATGTCGGACAACAACCTCGCAAAGTGGTGTATGCCTCGAATCCGACCGATACAAGACGCAGAGGAGCGCAGCAAGCTATGTGGTTAAACTAAGTGGAGCAGGCTCTGACACTTCGGTTCAATTGCAAATGTTGAGCATTTTACTTAAATTAATTCTAAAATTTAACCAACGTATATTAGCTAAATGAAATACGTATATTGAACTGCTGTAAAAATAAGGTTTAATTTTGATAAATAATGCATAAAATTAAGCATTATTGACCGCCCGAGGTCGCTAATCTGTTCTTGCTGGCGCAATTGTTATTACACAAAGAACCAACAGATGATTCTTGGGATTAACATACACCCTCATTGTGTAAAAACTGTTGATCTAACCCCAAGGCAATATTGACGCCGGCCCAGACGGAATGCAGGACAAATAAGGGGAGAGTAGGAATGTGTTGACGTGATAATTTGTTTTTTTTTTAATCTGAGAACATCTTTGCACTTCCACAAGAAATCACTGGGATGTTGAATAAAAGGGTTGCACTGTGGGACGAAACGCCAAAAACATGAACTTTTTACAATAACTCGTAAAAACGTGTTCTTAACATATTGGTGTCTTCAGATGAAAATTTTCAAAAAATATAACGCATTTAAAGGTGACAAATCTTAGTTCGCAGCTTCACCACAGGCGCCGCTGCAAACTTGATTTTTTTTAAATGATGAGATAGAGAGTTAGTGTCTTCGGCAAAGTTGTAGATAATTTTAATGCAAACAACATTGCTGAAAACACTAACCTTCTATCTGGTCACTGTGCCGAGGTACGTGTTTTTTAAAATGGCGGGCCTTGGAAACTAGTTTTTTGTGATTATTTAATAAATATGCAGTTTTAGGTCAAAATAATGTTCTACAAAGTTGTACAAATAATCAAAATATAAATTTTCTCTTTTCTAACCTTACGTCTAAAACCTTTATGGGAGAAGTTATAGTAGCTTTATTGTGAAAAATATAGGTTTTTCATAGCCCTTTAGCTGGCGGGAATGCAAGTGGATGCACATGAATCCTCATAGGGCTCAAAATATAGGATGTGCTGTAGCATATTATGTTGGTTTCATGTGTATCCATGATTATCCCCAAGAGTTAACCTGTGTTCTATGAAGTAGCGAATATACCATTAAAACTATCATAAATGCTAATATTTCCAATTGAGAACCCTATTATCGTGTAAAAACTTGTATGTTTGGTATATTTTTATAATTTTATGCATAACTGTTGCTATTGAGTTGTGCACATACCATGGCTCACGCGCTCGTATGACAATACTCTTAAAAATTCAATATATTTCACACACACACACACACACACACACACACACACACACACACACACACATATTTAAAGGAAATACTTTCACCCCTCACTTCATCCTCTCTTACTTCTATCCATGCACTTGCACTCACACAAACACACACACACTCACATACGCACCTGTCAAATGTTTTTTATTCTACAGCCGAGAAAGTTTACTTCTCTGTGGATTGTGGATCGCGGATCATGAGGTGAAAAAGTGCAAACCGTGCAAACCGTGTGTTGATGAAAGTGTGTTTCAAGTACAGAAAATGGCTGAATTAACAGGTAATGAAAACATTTGACAGGTGCGTATGTGTGTGTGTTTGTGTGAGTGCAAGTGTATGGATAGAAGTAAGAGAGGATGAAGTGAGGGGTGAAAGGATTTATTTTAAATATGTGTGTGTGAAATATATTGAATTTTTAAGAGTATAGTCATACGAGCGCGTGAGCCATGGTATGTGCACAACTCAATAGCAACAGTTATGCATAAAATTATAAAAATATACCAAACATACAAGTTTTTACACGATAATAGGGTTCTCAATTGGAAATATTGGCATTTATGATAGTTTTAATGGTATATTCGCTACTTCATAGAACACAGGTTAACTCTTGGGGATAATCATGGATACACATGAAACCAACATAATATGCTATAACACATCCTATATTTTGAGCCCTATGAGGATTCATGTGCATCCACTTGCATCCCCGCCAGCTAAAGGGCTATGAAAAACCTATATTTTTCACAATAAAACTACTATAACTTCTCCCATAAAGGTTTTAGACGTAAGATTAGTAAAGAGAAACTTTATATTTTGATTATTTGTACAACTTTGTAGAACATTATTTTGACCTAAAACTGCATATATATTAAATAATCACAAAAAACTAGTTTCCAAGGCCCGCCATTTTAAAAAACACGTACCTCGGCACAATGACCAGATAGAAGGTTAGTGTTTTCAGCAATGTTGTTTGCATTAAAATTATCTACAACTTTGCCGAAGACACTAACTCTCTATCTCATCATTTAAAAAAAATCAAGTTTGCAGCGGCGCCTGTGATGAAGCTGCGAACTAAGATTTGTCACCTTTAAATGCGTTATATTTTTTGAAAATTTTCATCTGAAGACACCAAAATGTTAACAACACGTTTTTACGAGTTATTGTAAAAAGTTCATGTTTTTGGCGTTTCGTCCCACAGTGGGTTGGTTGGGCACCATGGTTCGTTTTGGTAAACTATACCCTGAATTCACGTGATATCTCGTAAATTATTTATACTTTAGGCCGATTTTCAATTTGCACCGGTTTGTAACAATACTACAAACTGCCTCTTTGAACCGATTTAATCCAACAGTCAAGATGCTGTTGAGCATGGCCGTGGGTATATTGACTACCCGTGGTTGGCAAATTGGCAAACAGTGGCTGATCGAAGGCAGCTGAATTCTTGATTTCATTACGATAGAAGTAATCTATTTGCCATTCAATCTAAAGTGTTACAATAATGCCCAACTCACCCTTTAATGTTGTGCATGGAGACAAAAAGAGGGGACCAGCAACGTACCGAACTGTTTTCTTAATCAAAATAACATTGCATTGATATGCTCCTATCGACCAAGTAAAAAGAAAATTTTGAACGAAGCAGTTACTTTGAGTTCTAGGCTATTGCGTAGCTCTATTTCAGAGCTTTTTTGCGATATTTGCATATAGTACGTTTGAAATAATATAAAAAGCAGTTATATTTTTCAATTGGACAGGAAAATGACTTTTCTGTGGGCCATGTTTTAATGCCACGATTTTGAAAATCTAACAAACCAAAATTGACCCAATTATTTAGATTATAAATTATGTATTCATCGCATGTTTTGTGCACAAATCGAAACATCCCAATTTCCAGCCCCCCCCCCCCCCCCCCCCAAAATTTTGGTAACTTCTTTAAATGGATTTATCTTTTGTGGCATTCGTGTGAACAAACCTGTTGCTATAAGGTTTACTAGAATTCATTCAATTGTAAAAACTTGAGTTATTCATTTCGGGCTAATTGATCCAAAAAACACTTCCGGAAATTTAACTCACTTTGGTTTCTGAAAACTTCAAAGTATTGAATAGTTCATACCCCGAACGTCAGCATTTTAATACAAGTAGTTCCTCTGAGCCACCACATTTAAAGTACTTTGTCCTGTCCATTTGGCTTGACCCGGCGCCCTCTGTCACCCTTCATATCAGACTTTTCATATTATTCCCACGGACATTAAACATGCACCCTTCAAACGAGCCAAACAACCAACCTCGTGAAACAAACCATCCTCTCCATCCGTCCAGTTGAAACAAAGAACCTGCTCCGTCATCCAACTACACTTTGCTCGCATGCGGGTGGAAGAATATGATTTGTTGGTTCACATGGTTTGCTTCGAAGCACAATCAATGACAATATGTCATGCCAACAGCAATAATATTAACGACTCGAAGCCGAAGACACCCGCTAGTGATAGAACGTTCAGTTCCTTAAAAGGGCCTTCAAGCTGGCAACATTCCCGAAGCTTTGTCGGGAAGTGAGGCATACTTTCACACCTGGAACACTTGCCATTGCCATCTGCAGTTTTGTCTATCACTTTGAGACAAGGCGCTGTTGTGTTCACCGTGACAGAACTTCCTGCCCGGGGTGGCGATGACTGTCGCGCCACAATATGCCTGGACGACAAAAATCAACCACCAGAACCGATAAAACCCGCTGAGTGCAACGCTCATTGCGGGGGAGCCAGCCAAGTGCGGTACAATTAGTAACACGTCTCCCTGGACTAAGAATAAATGTATCGTTAAGTGCATTGACACTACGCTGACTGTGTCGTCTTCGTCGTTCTTGTTGTTGTTGCTGCCGTTGTAACAAGTAGACAGGTGCAGACTGTCATAGCGCTCTCGGCAAAACAGAAAACTCCCTGAAGTATGGAAATGTGTTAAGTTGCGTTTCAATTGGAAATGACGTGCCCTGCTGGGTAATTGCATTAGAGAAGGTTCGCCCAATGGGTCCTACCAGATCTTGTTTATTACGGTTTTAATCGTTAACTGTCACAGATTTTGGCGCACGCGTGGGTTACTAGCGCCGTTTTATGATGCGAAGATAAATGGTGATGAATGGATTCAAGAGCCAGCACCGGGTCGAGAAGAGGCAGGCAGAGGTGAATGCATTTCGAGTTGCGTTTATGACGTGTTGGATGATGACCGGCACCGTGGTGGGGACAAAGACCGCTCCCGGGAACAGATTTACAGCGCTGATCGATTTCAGGTATACACACGTGCGTTTGGTGCATAGAAAGCTGTTAAGCCGTCATGATTCATCGCGCGGTGATTTATGATCGTTATAATTTATCTCAATTCCTCCGGCGGAGGGGCCGGTTTGCTCCAGAATAACTTGTTTGTCCGGAAATGTGCGTAGGGCATCACAGCAATAATAGAGTCCCTTGATGGTATGTCCGCGTTCAGCAACAAAATTAATGCTTCTTCGGTTAACAAGTTGGCATTTAATTGGTATCCTGCTTAATTTTGCTGCTTTCCATAGCAATCACTAATTTATGAAAATTATTATGATTATTTCACACCCGACAGATAATTTGGCGATAAACGTTGCTGTTCACTAGTGTGTGTCCGAGAAATTGAATAAGTTTATTAAAAAACGAGCGCATGATTTTCATAAGGGTCTACTGAGCAGCATAAATTTCACAAATACCACATATTTTAATGAAACCTTATATGCCAATCACCAAAAAAAATCCAAACACAATTTTTCAATACCTTATTTACAATCTTACTTAATCGAAATATATTGGAAAATAAAACTCGTTCGTCAGCCGATGAAAATGGAAAACAAAGCAAGGTTTTGTCTCCAAGTTTTTTTTCTCTGGAAAACGGTTTCTGTGATATCACACATATTTTTTTGTTATCATCTATTTATCTAAAAATATATAAAAATTGATTTCTGTCTGTCTGTCTGAACTTAATAGACTCGAAAACTACTGAACCGATCGGCGTGCAATTTTGTAAGCAGGGATTTTTGGTTCAGAGGAAGGTTTTTATGATAGGTCAATCAATACCCCTCCCCTCTCTGGAAAGGGGCGCTCCCATACTAATGAAACAATCATTTCTACATAACTCGAGAACTAATCAAGCAAAAGAAGCCTAATTTAGCATGTTGGAGGTTTTAAAGGCAAGAAAAGCTTCTATGATGGTTTCAGATCCCTTCCCGTCCTGAAAGAGGGGGCTCCCATACAAAAGAAATACAATATTCTGTGTAACTCGAGAACTAATCAAGCAAATGGAATCAAATTTGGCATGTGGAGGTTTTTGAAGATAAATACTGTTTCAATGCTGATTTGAGACCCCTCCCCTTTCTGAAGGATTCTGAGGATATTAAACAAAAATTTATGCATAACTCGAGAACTAAACAAGAAAATGGAACCAAATTTGGCATATGGAGGTTTTTGAAGGAGAATAATATTTTTATGATGATTTGAGACCCCTCCGCTTTCTGAAAGTAATCTCCCATACATATGAAACACAAATGTCTGCATAAGTCGTGAACTAATCCAGCAAATGGATCAAATTTGGCATATGGAGGTTTTTGAAGGAGAAAAATGTTTCTATGGTGATTTGAGACTCTTACGCCTTCTGGTGGAGAAAGGGGGGGGGAGGGGCTCTTTATTAACAAATAAAACACAAATTAACTCGAGAACAAATAAAGCAACTGCAGAGACATATTTCTATGGTGGTTTAAGACCCCTCTGCCCTCTGAATGGGGAGGGAGGGCTGGGGAGGGAGGGCTCCCATAGAAATGAAACGGAAATTTCTGCATAACTCGAGAACTAATTAAGTAAATGGAACCAAATTTGACAGATGAAGGTTTTCGAAGGAGAGAAATGTTTCTATGATGGTTTGAGACTCCGCCGTCTTCTGAAAGTGGGGAGCGGTGGATCTCCCATACAAATTAAACACAAATTTCTGCATGAGTCGAGAACTAATCCAGCGAATGGAACTAAATTTGGCATATGGAGGTTTATGAAGGAGAAAAATGTAACTATAGTGATTAGAGACTCTTAAGCCTTCTGAGGGAGAGAGGGGGGGAGAGTCTCAAACAAATGAAACACAAATTTCTGCATAACTCGAGAACTAATAAAGCAAATTGAATCAAATTTGGCATGTGGATTTTTTCGAAGGAGAGACATATTTCTATGGTGGTTTGAGGCCCCTCTGAAAAGAAGGGGGTGCTCCCATACAAATGAAACGCACATTTCTGCATAACTCGAGAACTATTCAAGTAAATGAAATCACATTTGGTATGTGGGGGTTATTGAACACAGGATTTTTATATGTATTAAAATGACTTTCTGTCTGACTATCTGTCTGACCGATGGGAGTGAAAATATGTAAGCAGGGATTTTTGGGGCTGGAGAAGGTTCTTATGATTGTTAGAGATCGCCTTATAGCTTCCAGAAGGGGGGAGGGCTCCCATACAAAGGAAACACAAATTTCTGAATAACCTGAGAACTAATCTAGCAAATGGAACCAAAATTGGTATGCGGGGTTTTTTTAACGCAAAAAATGTTTCTATGGTGATTTCAGACACAAATTTCAACCAAACCTGAGATTTTTACAGGTAACTAAGCCACAAACTGTGTATTGTCTGGGTAAGAAGAATGTTCTGATAGAAGATTGAACCTTTTCTTAGTCAAAACAAAAACTCATTCAAAAAAAAGCGTCAGTTCGATGTAATCTTCTTTCATTTAGTTGCAGGCGTAGCAACGCTCGCACCGTGATCAGCTAGTTAATGATAAAAACTAATGGATTATTAGGGGCCGAAATATTATTATTTGATATATGGTGCAAAAAAAGCTTACTGGAAATAAACGTTAAGAAATGTAACTTATTTACTCTCAGTAGAAAACGAAATACACCACAAATTACTGTTTCTTTAGGAACTGAAATTGAAGAAAAATGTGAGAGAGTCAGAGAGTGTTATTGTAGATTCTAAGCTTAATTTTATCGAAAATTACAGCACAATTATCCATAAGGCAATCAATATGCAGGTTTTATTAAACGCTTTGGTCAAAACTTGCATGACCCAAATACGATCAAAACATTGTACGTTGCATATGTCAGGTCTATTCTAGAGTATTGAAGTGTCATATGGTCTCCTTTTATGAAAACACATGAAGAACGATTAGAATCAGTACAAAAACAATTTCTTTCGTATGCTCTCCGTAAATTAGGCTGGACAACATCTCCCCTTCCGTCTTACGAAGCACCATGTATGCTTATTGACATTCAAACTCTGAAAGAACGAAGGGAATTTGCCATGATCTCTTTTGTAAACGATATTGTATCACATCGCATTTCCTCCCCTAACTTATTATGTTGCCTAAATTTCTACACCCCCTCGCGGCATTTGAGGAATCGGAACTTATTTGCGTTATATATCAATCGGACAAACTATGCGAAATTCGGACCAATTAACCGAATTATGCCTCTCTGTAATCTGCATTGTGAATCAATTGACCTAACAATGTCACGTAGTAACCTAAGACAGTATTTTGTTTCTAAGCGATCTTTTAGAAGATAGAATTAAGTGTAAATATGTAGTCTACGTTCGATTGACGAAATAAATAAATAAAAATTAAAATAGTAAGATTTAAAGGCAAGGAATCAAATCCTTTTCAAGTCTTCTCAGGTATCCCTTAAGGATCCCATCTTGGCCCTTTTTTGTTCTTCTATTCGTAAACGATATTTCATTCATTCTTAAAACTGTAAAAGTCTTAATATATGCCGACTATATCAAGCTCTTTCTAGAAATAAGAAACAAAGAAGATTACAAGATCTGTCGAGAAGAAATACATATGTTCTATATCTGGTGTAACAAAAGTCTTTTAAAATTAAATGTTCAAAAATGTAATGCGATAGCATTTAGCAAAAAACAAGACACACCTAACATTATGATTGCTCTAGGAAATCAGTCCGTAGGAAAATGCATAAGAATTCGTGATTTACGAGTTATGCTGGATTCTAAGCTAACATTCATTGACCATTATAATAAACTAATTACCAAAGCTAATAACATGCTGGCCTTTATAAAACACTTAAGTCATAGTTTTAACGATTACACAATTAAAACGTCATACATTGCCTATGTGAGGTCAATACTGGAATATTCTAGTGTAGTCAGGTTACCTTTTTCAGTCATCCATGAAGAGCGAATAGAGTCTGTACAAAAACAGTTTTTATTGTTTCCATTAGGTACGTAAATTAGGTTGGGAAAGATTTCCTCTCCGACTCTATAAAGCTTATTAGCATGCAAACACTAAAAAACGTCGAGAGTTCGCAAAGGTTTCGTTTGTCAATTAAATTTAATTAAAGTTAATTAAACAAAATCAAATTTTAACATTTTAACAACTGCACTGACAGAACTACCCATGCAGCATCAATCATAGTAACTCATGAGTCAGCATACAAAATTTGACAGCTCTATCAGTCGAACTCTAACCGTGATGGCAAAAACAGTGAAGCAACTCCGTTCAGAAGTGTGTGCGTTCAAAGAATGGCTCCCCGAAAACAGGCACTTTGTGGACACCGGATACGCTCATTCTGGCATCTACAACATCATGAGACGATTACACAACAATCAGAGCATTGAAAGAAAGCCCGGTTCCGGACGGCCGACGACCCTGAGCGACAAGAAGCTCCAAAGGATGCTGAAGAGGAAGTCCGAGGGAAAAGTGGCTATATCGCTGCGTGCACTTGGCCAGGAGGTCGATTCAACCGCCCAGACAGTGAAAAAGTACCTGGCGAACATGAACATGCATGTCAGGAAGCGGAAGTCGCGTCCACTGGTTTCGGAGCTGCAGGCAATGACGCAGCGATAGCGGCTGAATAAGATGGTCAACTCGATTTTCCCGGCGAATCGCGACGTGGCGGTGGTAATGGACGACGAGACCTATCTCACCTTGGATGGCAACGACTGGCAGGGCACTTCGTATTGTACTGAACCAACGAAGGAAGTGAGCTCCGAGGTGAAGTTCATTCCACACACCAAGTTCCCCAAGAAGGTGCTGCTGTGGCTGACAATCAGCGAGAAAGGGATGTCAAAGCCGCTCTTCTTTTGCTCCAGACTGGCCGTGAACGGGGAAAATTATAGTACAAAATGCCTGCCGGAAGTTGCTTCATCCATCAAGAAATACCATAAGGGCGAAGACGGGGTGTTCTGGCCGGATCTGGCGTCGGGCCACTACTCAAAGCGATCGTTGGAGGAGATGGAGCGGCTGAATATCGGTGAAGTACCCAAGTCGGCGAACCCGCCCAACGTCCCCCAGCTCCGTCCCATCGAGAATTTCTGTGCCAACCTGAAGCGAAAGATCTACTCCAACAATTTTGTCGCAAAAACTGAGGAGGAATTGATAAATAAAACGAAGAAAGAACTCAAAAACATACGAATGTTCCTGTTAACTGACGGAAAGCCGCTTGCAAGGGCGTAGAATTTTTTTGAAAGTAAGCTTAAATAATTACTTTCCATGGGAAACTTATCAAAAGCAATTATCTGTCTTAGCTTTTTTTTATCACTATCCGAAAAAATTCCATCTTTTTTAATGCAAACGTTAATGGAATAGTTCCCCTATGTAGTAATGCTTGCTAAAAATGTTTTTCCAGACGCTTTTTAGGCTACATTACTACTGATCATTATGTGCTTCTTTCCAATGTGATAAGAGATAAGACAAGCCCTGGGATCTGGCTGTTGAAGTTAAATTACCACAAGTTTTTGTTAGTGCCCAGGGTGTTCTGATTTACAAAAAGACTTAGACTCGTTTCGCTAATACATCCCTCTTTTAGCTAATTTTGGTCACGGTGATACCAGTAATAGCATAAAAAAGTGCGGTGATGTGTAGGTGAAGTGAAAGTGAATGTCTACGTGACAAACCGAAGTAAGCCACTAAAGATCGCATCACTATCCAAAAGTAAATCCAGATCTCATTAACCCTTCCCACTAATGAAATGTCCTTCCTTTGAAAACCGCAGAGACTGAGAGGATTCCTCGGTATTGAGTCTATAATATTTGTATTTTCCATGTTCAGGTCAATCACGGACTAGCAACTACGAGCTATGCTGGCGGCAATGGAAAAGGGATTTAATTGGTATGAGGCCAGTTATGCCCTACGAAGACAAAAACACCTTCATAACTTTTCCGTTTCGGCCCTGCTTTCACCTTCAATGCTCATTGTTTGAATTGTCCCTTTGTGGCCTTTGCATCAGTAACAACTTGTGATTGTATCCTAATTATATGAATTCAAGTATCAAAATATATTCACAATTGACCGAAAGTCCTTCAACAAACAGCGTTATTTCTGTTCAGCTAACTGTTTTCACCTCAAAAAACAACAATTTCTTTGTTCCCGCATTGGAAAATTTCTGGTCAAAAACATAAACAAATGCTTACAATTTAATATTACTATATTGTTCGTCAATACATAATCATCATTAGCACCACGTAAACAAGCCAGTTAAGTTGTACCACCAATTTCTACTATAAAAACACCCCGAGCGGTCCAAAAAGTATCAGTATCAGTATTAAATTCAATATCAAACGAAACCAACACAAAACAACAGTGACAATCGACAAGATGAAGTTCTCATTGATGGTTCTTGCGGTTCTGGCCATTATCGTGGTCCAAGCGGTCTGCGGAGAGGACCGAGGCAACCTCGGCCAGGGAATAGAAAAACCCCTCACCAACCCGGGCGGCCAAGCAGGACAGCTGGGAGACCATCAACATCCGATGGATGATGGCACGGAGCAGAATGGTCGCCGCCGTTGCCATGGCCGCAGGTGCCACTATGGTCGCTAGGATCGGAACGGAAACAGCCACGTTCGTCGTGTGTAGCCAGATGATGCAAAGTTTCCACACATGAAGACTCGCTAGTTGAAGCGAGTGGCGTGTGTTTTCGGAATCGGCACTGCTGGAGCTGAAAAATGGTCGGAGCATGGCTTCAGGAACCTTAGCTTCGGGAATGCGTTCGAACGCTGAGGGTTATGCAAAGTTCGCACTATCTTTGGCAAGGAGGTTCGAGTGGGTGTTTTGCTCTTGCCCCTGCTGAAATGTGAGATAATCTACGTTATGTGATGAAGTGGAGGCTACATACGATTAGGGATAAATGAAGTGAATTTAAATGAAGGAATAAAAATGTATTATTTGACCGAGTAAGAGCTGCGAGCCTTACGGAAAAGCAAAATAGTGTTTTATTGGAGATGGATTTCATGAGAATTTGAAAAAAAACATAAGTTAAGAACTGAAGGTTGGCCTAGGAACGTTAGGATTTTCCAGAATTGCACTCCATGGCAGTAGTTTTCCTGTTTTGATTTGCTGACAGGATATTATAAACAGAACTGCGACTTGTTCCAGCTGTAACGAAACAGTTGACCACCCATGCTTTGATCAAGTTAGGATGGTTATCAGAAAAATATCGCAAATATTTTTTTGCGGTTGTTGCTCGAGCGCTTCTACTAGGTAAGTAAAAAAGTTTTGGAAGCAGAAATGAAGACACATTTTTTTGGGGAAATAACTTTTATTGCTCAGTATAGTCTTCCATATGATCAATATATCTTTCATCTTGTATATCCCATCACGAGAGTGACTTTCTGGAAGTCCAGCAAAAAACTCCTCTACGATGGATATAACCTCTTTGTTTGATGAAAAATGCTTTCCACGAAGGAATGTTTTAAGGGAAGGTCCATTAATTATGTCACGCAGTAGGGGGGAGGGAGAGTTTGGGAAAACGTGACGATCCATACAAAAAACGTGACAAGGGGTGGGGGGGGGGGTATAAACAGTCACTTTTTGCGTGACGTAATTAATGGACGTTCCCTAAGGTGTGAGAACAGCCAGAGGGGGCTGAATCTCAATTTGCGACGGTTTTTTGAGCTGAGTGTGGTGTGCTGTATTTTTTTTACAAATTTGTTCATCCAATTGGTCGAATAGTTCACAATAATAATCAGAGTTTAGATATTCCCAACTAACAATTAAGTTCCTTTTGCATCCAAAAAAACTGACGCTTACACCTTCTTGGCCGATTTCTGGACACGAACTAGCTTCGGAGCCGAAGTGCCTGGTTCACGTCACTCCTTATCCTCTTGTTTTGATTCAGAATCACTATGGTAGACCCAAGTCTCATCCATAGTGATGAATTGACGTAGAAAATCGTTTTTATCCTATCGAAATCACTCCAAATCTCGGAAACTTTTTCAAACAGACGTATGTCATTTTGTAAACAAAGAGGGGAAGTAAGAATCAAAAGTAAATTTCTCGAAATTCTCAGCACCCTCACATAAAGAAGCATCACAATCATGTAAAGCAATGTTATTCCTTATGTTGGTGGCCCTAGTTTGCATGAAAGTGCTAAGGGTTTCGAAAAATTTACGTATGAATCTTACTTCCCCTCTTTGTTTACAAAATGACATACGTCTTTTTGAAAAAGTTTCCGAGAAATGTTGCTCAGAAAGTCGCATTCAAACGTGTTTTTGTTGCATTGTTAGCAAATGCGGCACCCATTGTGCCCACCTAAAACTTCAGCGAGAATATGTCATGTTGTTCCATGTGAGCTATAACATCCACAGTCGATCGATGATCTTCCAAAACCTTATCTTGTATTTTCGCTATGGTTTCTGATGTTGATGCACTTTTTGGACGTCCTGAGCGTGGATCGTCTTCAACGCTTATACGGCCACGCTTAAATTTCAGAACCCAACGGTGAATGGTTGGAAATTAATGAGAAGACTTCTTTAATATTTTCAGTAGATCTATAAACCTTCCAAAACAAAGAAATTAATCACTGCACAATATTCGGTGAATATGACAATAATCCGCAGAATAAATTTACAGATCGAAATGCAATTTCAAGTACCTAGGCGTAGAAAAGTTTTTCTACTGCTCCATAGATGTCGCTTTGAAAACTTTTTGACTAATCTAGTATGATATTCACGTGATATACACAGAAAAAAATAATTTAACTAGCGCGTAAAATTCCCCCACGTGAAATTCCAAGCCAAAGGAGGCGTAAACAACAAAATTGTTTGCAATCGTTCATGCGCCATACAACAATGTTTGCAAATTTCCATACAACAGGCTAGATTCAGGCGTTATCTGGCTTAAATTTAAATGAAATATCCCATAATTTTCTGCCTTTCTAGCATTTTTTTATGAGCATTAGATAACGCATAAAATTCCATTTTTCTTTTAATCTGTGTAGCTACAGGGAGAATACTAAATATAAAACATGTTTGCCTCGTGTATGACGTTTAGTAGAGTGCCCTACGAAAGGTTGCACTTTTTTAAATTCTGCAAATGTTGTCCAAATTTCATTCTGCATACATTATAGTTGCAGTTATTATATAAACCAAAATCGCAGGAAACCATGCTTTGAAACTTGCGTGTTTTGCTTTAATTATTATATTTCGTGAAAAAAAAAGAATATTTCGTTACCAATAAGTGAAATTATAAAATCTTCGAGTGCTTTGCGTAAGTCGAAGCGAATGTAATCGATTATCTTCAAAAATGTCTTATAGTCACGTTTCTTTAGATCTTCGGGGAAGTTTGTTCCTGAATTTCTGAGAAATTTCTGCTCAAACTATTAGAAATTACCCACATTATTTCTGGAATGTTCCTTCCTGTTTTTCTCAGAAGTATCTACCTGAACTTCTGGGAAGTCCTGAATATGACTTTCCGGAAGCGTTGACTTTTGTGCACATTTCATTGTTTTTGTTAATGGTATTATTTTGCTACGATATTTTTGTTATATCATGTCATGAGAGGATAGTACGTTGTTGCAAGTAAATTCATTTCGTTAATTATAAGCAAGTTAATCGCCATCAGACATTCGTACTCATTAGGTCTATGTTGTTTTGTTGTTGTTGTTGTTTTATATCATTTGTTTTCAGGCTTATCAGATGAAGTCATTAATCCGTACAATCTTGACAGCTAGTGACCACCATTTTAATATTAACCACTAAAAAAGAATACGTCTGATAATATTTTGTTAGTAGGTTTGAGATCAACTTGCACATAATAACATAGAACCTGCAGAAAAGATTTACAGCGTGCAATCTGAAATCATCATTTATGAAAGGTCGTATTCAAGGAGTACAGCATCGACGATATTATACAGTTCAATCTACCCCTTTTACCGCATCAAATTACACGCTCTCGGTTCATACTTATTTCTTTATATATTCTATATAAATGATACATATTGCATGAACATATTACATTACATTGATTTAAAATAATCAAATACTGGGATGGGAGGGTGCATCAGGGCATCATTGAAGTTGCAATTGGACAATGGAGTGGACGGCCAACCGGATTCTAGGAGGGGATGTGTCTATCATTAATGATTGGTACATTCCACTCCAACAGTTGTAATGAATTTGACGCGCCTTTCTCAAACAAACCATCTAGTGTTTGTTATTCGTTTTATCGGATCATATTGCTGGAAGGAGATTCTTTTATTTCCGCAGGTTTCGTGTAAGTGTCTCTGCTTACGGGTCTGCCCATCCCTTTTTGGCCCTTCATACAGCAATATGTTGAATTTAGAACGGTAACAAAGCATGATCTTTCTGTTAAGTGGAACCGCATGCTGGACAAGGCCCACGCTAGGATGATGGCTTATTACATACATACATACATAGAAGGGTGGACAAAGAAAAATCGAGCTAGGTGAATGTGAGTAAACGATTCAGTCGTTTGACGAATTTTGTAGAGCACAGGTGGAAGTGCCTAATGTTAAGATGATTGATCGAGGCTGGAAACCTCGATCAGGTCGCGACACTACACTTCGAGAAAACCTCATTCTGAAATTCTGAAATGTTCGGTTCTGAACACCAGAAAAGCTCACTAACAATTTCTGAGAAGTTCGAGCTAAACTGTTGGAAAGTGTATTGCGGCACTTCTGGGAAGTTCTTTCCTGAATTCCTGAATTTTTTGATAAATTCTATCTCGAACTTACAGGTTGTGCCCTCTAGGGTAAGTCTCTTCCTGATATTTGGGGAAGATTGTTCCTGAGCATATTCCATCACATTTGTTCGAAATTTCTTCCTGAGTTTCTGAGAAGTCCCTTTTCTGAACTTCTGGGAAGTTTTTTCCTGAACTCCAGGGTATTTTGTTCCTGAATTTCTGAAAAAAAAATTGCGAGAAAGTACCCCCTTTGTTTTAGGAATATTTCTTTCTGTTCTCTTGAGAGCTTTCTGCCTTAACTTCGAGAAAGCGTCAGTCTGAAATTCTGAAATATACTGTTCCAAACTTCTTGAAAACTCTCTCCTGGGAAGTTCCAACTAATTTTTGGGAAGTTTTTTTTCCATAATCTCTAGGAAGTATCTTCCTAAACTTCAGAGAATTTTTCACCTAAGTTTCTAAGGCGTATCGTCGTTTCTGAGTTATTGAAAAATTATAAGTAGTGCCATCCCAGGTTAGTTCCTTACTAAACTCCGGGGAAGTTTTTTTTCCTAAGCTTCTGCATCTTGAATTCCTAGGAAGAACTCCAAAACCTCTAGAAAGTTCTAAACTTCGAAGAAGTTCTATTCTTCAATTTTTTTCCTGTAGCTCTGAGAAGCCTCTTCTGATTTTCGAGGAAGTTATCTCCTGAACTTCTGGGAAGTATGATCTGGAACTTCGAAATTTTTTTGGTCCTGATTTTAACGTTTAACACTTCTGAGAAGTTTCTGCCTGACCTTCGGAGAAGTATTTTTTTTTTCAGGAAGTCTCTTCCTGAAGCTCTGGGAAGTCTTCTTCTGAACTTGCTAGGATGTTCTGGGATTTATTTTTCTATACTTCTAAAAATCTAGGAGTAATTTAAAAAACCAATCAACTCGAGAGTAAATTTCCAAATTCCAAATGCAAGTGTACTGATATGATACGTTAATAAGTACTTTAGAAAAGAAATCAGTATTCTTATGTTGATTCCAATAACTGATCATTTTTACAGTTGTTCTGGGTCTCAGGGTGGAAAACGACTAGGCTTGAGATCCAATGTTAGGATCACAAAAGTAATAGTATTCAAACGAGAAAACAAAATCAACTTTTTGTTATTCCAACCCAAGGCGGAAAAGTGGTCCAAGTGAATTGAGTCCTTGATCAATTTTCTACCTCTTCTGCTTAGTATTAGCCTGTTGCGCTGTCCATATTTGTTTTAACCAGTTTGATGAGCCATTAGAATTGACGGTATTTTTTGTGTTTTAATAGGATTAATTTTTTTTTTTGTTTATCGGTTAATTCAACGGCAAAAAAGGGTTAAGTGTATTTCCCTCTCATACGTCAAATGTTCCACCTTGTCGACGGTGAAAGGACTTATCTCATGCTACAAACATGCATGTGAGACCAAAAATTTGACCAGTAGTGAAAGTATCACATATTCTAGTCATTTTTTCACTGCCACGTCGTAGAACGTTTATATGAAGGCACTAACATCAGGTGTGATACTGGCGGGTTAAGGCACAATTCACTCCTAGACTTTTTACTTTCAATCTTAGGGAAACGACTAAAAGTACAGTTTTCATTTTCGTGGCAACTTATGTTGTTGTTTATCCATATGTTCTATGGAGTGAATAATCATAATACCTAGTTTGCTAATGGTACTATAAGTCAATGTTATTGCCACATCTTCGAAAATTTTTGATCGGAGTAATTATCTGACTGTTCGAAGTGAAACACATAGTCATAGAAAAGTGTTACTTAAGACGGACGAGGACATGCTGGTATATTAGAAATAGGACGCAGAGGGCACGCTTGGGATACAGCATTTGAAGCAGTAGAATAAACTTTTCCATGTGGTTTATATCAGTACCAGTGTTCGGTGAATCATACACAATATCCTAGGGTTATCGTTTTCTAGATACCTCTTTATCTGCATAGTTCAAAGATTTCAAACACAGCACATCAAATCGGCCGCTTTAATTCAAAGTTTGTGGGTGGGTGTAATGCGAGGCGATGAGATTGTATCCCTCATACCACACTATAAATTAAAAGAAATAAAAAATAAAAAATAAACCCGCTGATAGTATGTAGAGCAGTTCTCTTCGATGTTTCAAATTAGTTCTTATTCGAAATATGTTAAATTTGAGATAGCAACTTAATCCCAAGATGTAGAGTACACTGTAGGACTGCAGGGTTCAGACAACTTTTTTTTTTGTTTTTTTTTCGTTTATGGTAAGTTTAGAATGACTCAAACTTTTTATTCAGGGAAACTCAAAAATCGTAATGAGAATATCACCAATAATCTCACTAAAATATTTTCTATTTTAACGACTCCATTTCACGACTGCATAACAAAACATCATCGCGAAAGGATTGAAACAGAAATTTTGAAAAATATTACGGTTCAATACCAAATACTTCAACTAGTGCTCAAGCGGCCAACATAGGCTAGTGCTTTTAAGCTATTGGTCATAGTAGAGTTGACGTTGGGAAAGGGTCTAGTCTCGACAACCAAGCTGTCATGCAGCTCCAGCTAAATACACAAAAATAAAAAAAATAAAAAAACATATTAAAATTGTTTAGCATATTTCTTACCTTGCTTATTTAATTAGCACTTACCAATGTAAAACGCATATCACAACAAACTCTTATTAAAATTATTACTAGTTTCCGAGCGATCGATTGAGTCTGCCAACTAGACACAATTTCGTCGATCTCGACATCTTTGATTGCAAAATAGATCTTTTTTTTTCAAGTGACGGTCGACTCGACTTCTGTAATTGGCTCCCATATTTAACAATTTTTCAAGACGTCACCTCAATTCAGCGTGTCGTTTAACAAAAAGTCCCTCATGCATCGGGTGTTTGACCTGATCGCTTAGAAGTTTTTTGATCTTATAATGAATCATTGCCCTTTCTGAATAACCCTAAAAAAATTTTGCTGTTGGTATAAATCAGTATTCCACTTCTAAGCAGCTGGTTGAATAGAGATTAAACCGAATATAAGAATGAAAGATCGCAGCACTATGCAAAAGTGAATCCAGATCTCATTAACCCTTCCCACTAATAAAATGTCCTTCGCGCAACAAAAGTGGAGATTGTGAGGATTCCTAACTAACATTCCTTCCTAACGGTAACGGATGCCACACTAATATTCCTTCCTTCCTCGATTACCGTAAGGACGTTTTAGGCGCCGCTATGGATTCTATAAAATTTGAATTTTGCTATTTCTGGTCAATCACGGAACAGGAACTACATACGAACTATGCTGGAGGCAAGGGGAAAGAAAGTAAATTGTTATGTGGCCAATTTTGCCAGACGAAGACGATAACCTTCATAACTTTTCCTTTCAGGCCCTTTTTTCCCTTCAAAGCTTATTGTTTGTATTGTCCTTCAATTCGCAAATTCTAAGGCCTTTGAAGCAGTAACTACTTAATGATCACTAATTGTATCTTAATTATATGAATTTTGAGTATCAAAAAATTTTCACAACTGACCGAAACTCGGTCAGCAATCAACATTATTTTTCTACAGCTAATTGTTTTCACCTCCAAAAAAAAACAATTTCTTTGTTCCTGCTTTGGAAAATTTTTCGTCAAAAACATAAACAAATACTCTCGGTTGAATATTACTGATTTGTTCGTCAATACATAATCATCATTAGCATCACGTAAACAAGTCAGTTAAGTTGTTCTACCAATTTCTACTATAAAAGCACCCCAAGCGGTCCATCAAGTATCAGTCTCAGTACTAAATTCAAAATCAAAAGAAACCAAACACAGCAACAGTGACAATCGACAAGATGAAGTTCTCATTGATGGTTCTTGCGGTTCTGGCCATTATCGTGGTCCAAGCGGTCTGCGGAGAGGACCGAGGCAACCTCGGCCAGGGAATCGAAAAACCCCTCACCAACCCGGCCGGCCAAGCAGGACAGCTGGGAGACCATCAACATCCGATGGATGATGGCACGGAGCAGAATGGTCGCCGCCGTTGCCATGGCCGTAGGTGCCATTATGGTCGCTAGGATCGGAACGGAAGCAGCCACGTTCGTCGTGTGTAGCCAGATGATGCAAAGTTTCCACACATGAAGACTCGCTAGTTGAAGCGAGTGGCGTGTGTTTTCGGAATCGGCATTGGAGCTGAAAATGGTCGGAGCATGGCTTCGGGAACCCTTAGCTTCGGAAATGCGTTCGAATACTGGGGGTTATGCAAAGTTCGCACTATCTTTGGCAAGGAGGTTCGAGTGGGTGTACTGCTCTTGCTCCTGCTGAAATGTGCGTTAATCTACGTTATGTGATGAAGAGGAGGCTACATACGATTTGGGATAAAATGTAAATTTGAACGAAGGAATAAAAAGGAATTAAGTTTGAGTAGGGGCCTGCGAGCCTTACAGAAGAGCAAACTTCTATTTGTTCTATTTGAATGGTCCGAAAACTTAAAGCATTCGATTAATTCTCGGCCATTCAATTTCCCACATTACCACTGGTAATGCCTGCTGATCACATGCCGAAAAAAATGACCCCAAATTATGCATTGACTACGCGTTGGAAGATGGGCTGAGCGATGCGAAAACTCCATGAGAATCGCCAACCTATGCGGAAGTTCCAATCCAAACCGATTTCCCATGGTAGGTAGTGAACGATCCGCGATTGCCATCAGTGGTAATTTGGATGCAATCTTTTTCCTCATATGTGTCTGCCCCATCCATCAAACAAGCCAATAAAAAATGATCTCAGTGTAAGTTGCAAGAGAGTTTCTCAATGTTAGATTCGCCCTAATGAAAAAAAAACTCTAGAATTTATTCACTTATACTATCGTCTAATGTTACAAAAAAATGCAGGTTCGGAGCGCCAGAAGACAAAGAGGTCGGAAAAAGATGGTGCTAATTAAGTTTAGAGAAGAATTGGGTCTTAATGATGATTAAAATGTGGCAGAACCGGGAATTCTAATGATGGCAACAAGGCTAGAAAGTTCTTCAAGTTTTCAGAAAAGGCGACCGAAATTACTGGATTGAAGAAAGAATTAAAAGACAGGTGCAGATTCAACTTAACAATTCCAATCTTATCTATCTAATAGCAGATTTTATAGATTGGTTTATTAAACCAATTCATTGAGAAACTTAGTTTTATTCATCGCCAAAGATACGGAGCTTTTTATGGCAGCGCCTAGCGTCAGAATATAAAATAAAAGAAGAGGAGTTCAAGAATATGCTCTTGCTACTGCTAGAATGTTAGAGAAGAAATATCGTAGGTACAATCTCCGTCCTACTGCACGCAAGGTAAGTATCCATGGATTAGACATTATGTGTAGAGCACTCTTGACGATTGAAGAACTGTCACAAGAAGCTACCATTATTGACATCAACTCAGTGCCCCAAAATTTATAAAAGATACACGATTTTAAAAAGACATTATCAAACAGACTATTTTTGGCCACGTCTCTTCTAAGTTGGAACCACTGAGCACTGTGGCGAAAATAATGGCTTACAGAGAAGAAAAACTGAGTTCTACGGTGAAAAACCAAAACAACGAAGCGTGGAAGATTCGAACTTAGCCGTTTGCTGGTGCATTGGGCAATGAAAAATCTTCGCCTTAAGTAATGGAAAATGTTATCTTGTTCATGAGCACAATATTTGTGTTTGCAGTACGCATGAGAGCATTAGTCTTATTTTTGAACGTTTTTGAAAAAAGGCAACTTTCGCTTCGATTTAAAATGTCAAGGATAGTTTACTGTGTGAAAATCGTCATCTAAAAGTTAACGATACATGTACACGGAAAAATTCTGTGCCCAGATTTGTAAACTCCATGTCTAATTCATCGTGTTCTTAATCACGTAATCATAAACTAAATAGCGTTTGAAGGAAAAACCAGAACTAGTTCAAGGTTCGTTTTCACTTTTGGAAACGATTTTTATGTGTGTATTATCTCAAGCTGAATGCTGTAGTTTTGATTAAAGCTTGTTACTGTTCTTTTTTTAATTTTTATCCTGTTTTAGATTTGACATTTTAGATCTTAATAGTGGCTACGGTCTACGGTTCAACAAATTCACACTTTACAATATCGTTTATTGTAGCTCAAGACTGAAATCATATCAAACGTTAAGTTTCAATTACATAACAATGAGATCACAGACAAATCTAACTTTTTTTCAGTGCGCTCAACCATTGTCGATAAGACCATCACTGTTACCAAAGCAGTTAAAGACAAACAGTCAAGCGAAATCAATTGCCTTCAAAGGTAAAAAGAACTAGATTCTAAACAACAACCGACCAACTCCCGCTTGGTTATCAACAATCAACAAAAAACTAATCAATCTATCTGTTCGCACCACAAAACATCGAAATTATTTTCCTCCCACCGAGATGAGCTGCTGATTGTTCTGACGAAAACAGACGCCGCCGGTTGGCCGTTCGTCGTGGGTCAATTTACCGTGCATCTAAGTAACAAATGGGATCACTTTGGCAACGAAAGTTTTCCTCATTAATTTTTCTTTCACTGGCTTCGGAATTCTCGCCGCCCGCCCCTGGCTGGTGTCCAAAATTTCAGAGAGGTGCCAAAACCAGAACCACATAAAATTTCTACTAATCACAGCTCCACACTTTCGGTCGACTTTGACGGAGTATGTGTTGTGCGCCCGTGAGGGAGGCAGGGGACGAACTTTTGTCATCTACGTAATAAGTTCTCGTTTCGCTTCAGAGATTTCGCCGTAAACTTGGTTCTGGCAAAAACGAACGAGAAGGTCTAAGTTAGATGGAATGTCCAAAAGAAAAGAAGAAAAAAAGAGGAAAATAACGAAGATTCTTTCTCCACGTGGAACACGCCAAGGTGAAACAGTTCGCTGGACAGGCTACGCACACATACATACACCGGCTGACTTCTGTATCCTTTGTTGTCGCTGGGAGCATCAAATTTTGCTTCAAGGGGATGATAATGCGGTTTGATGAATTTTACGCTTGACGGGTCGAAAGGTATCCTCGGCAGTTCCATCTCCGTCTCCGCCCTGGTTAAGAAGATTTAATCAGCGTTGGGCCGCGTCTGGGTTAAGGGTGGGCAACCGTGTGTGATTTGTGGTTTGTCAGTGTTCCACCTTAAAACGACGGGTTACGGCTGGATGCACTATATGGGGAACATGGAAAAGTGAAATCACAAACCGTGAGAACCCTTCGAATCAATCTCGCCGGTTGCGCATTCCAGATTGGGATTTTGTTCTACATTTGTGACTACCCTCGTTGTCTATCGTCTAGCTTTACTCGGAATCAGGGCAATGGGATCAAACGATGAATTCGTTGCTTTTGTTCCGATGAAATTGAAGATGATGGTAATTTTAATACACATTTACCTGGAACGAAGCAAAGAGAAAACAGAAAGTTAGACTCCGGTTACTAAAGGGGATTCGGCGTACCGGTTGTGGTCCAAACGGAAGTTTATTACAACAGTGAAACCGAGTTTTTCCTAGAACAATAATAATGCCTTTTCGAGTTCAAATCAGCAGCCTATAGGCGGGAATCTGTTTAGGTAACAAATTAAGTTTTATAACCAGTTTGGTTCATTTATTGCAATCCAGTTACGAACGGTTGGATGGACTAATTTATATGATTTCTGTTGATACTATCTGAATTGTGGTGGAACATAAAGTATGTCAAAAAAGTACATCCACTCCGAGAGTTATACAGTAGTTTTATGTATTTCATGATGATGGTGATGATATGAACTACCATCCAATGTAGCAAGGCAGCTTCCTATAGCACTTGAATGTTTTAATTAAATTTATTGATCCAGGTTGTACTGTGGTAAATATTTCATAATGTTCCTGTATGAAGGGCCAAGGACGTCTTCTGGGCCCGTTAGCAGATACACCTACGTGCAACCCAAAGCTACAAGGGTCTAGAGAAAATCTCCTTCCAGAAACAAGTTCCCAGAAACCACACCAAAACCGAGCCCTCATCTAGAGGGTGTCCCATGTCGAATTTCAGCACGGAAAAACGCCGTACAAAATTTTCTAGTTGACCGATTCTTTTCAAACTTTCAGACAATAAAATAAGTAAGCTTTCGGCATATTTATTACGCTTAACTCAACTTATTACTATCATAATTAGGTGTAATAACTTGATTCTGACTAACACAGAAAAAAAAGCGTTTCCAATAATGAAAACGGTACGTGAACTAGTTGAAGTTTTCCGGATCTTTCCCTTTAAACGTTATTTAGTTCATGATTACGTGATTCAGTTCACGTTGTATTTTTGCTTGTTCTCGAATTCATGACAGCAGTTCACGGATCTGGGCATGGATTTTTTTCCGTGTAGCAAATCATATTTCTGTTATCTCAATCGATTGGCAACAAGTGTGCTACTAGGGAGCGATTCCACGAACAAGTGGGAAATTTTTGTATTTTTTGATTTGCATGAAACCTTGCATACAAGTTTTTGGGGAAGAAAAACGCCGTTTTGCATACTTGGTTCGCCATTTTGAATCTAGCCTTACTTATGAGAAGGGCCTATGAAAAATGCACATGATATCTTCAAAAAATTGTATCTCAGAAACGGTTTGTCCGATTGGTTTGATGTCTTCGGCGAAGTTTTAGACAATTGTTGGTGCTATATGAAAAAAATATGCACGGTAAAAAAAAAGTTTGGTTTTTGTGTTTTGAACTAAAATATAAATTTTCCCTTAAAAGTTACATGTCAATAATTTTTTAATTATCCTTATGTTATAGCTGATTAAAAATGCTATCTAGAACACAGTAGATTGTTCTGGAGAAAAATAGGTTACAATGAAAAATATAAAAAAAAAATTACAATTTTCAAAAAAGCTATTAAGAAAAGTCAAAAAAGTTTGTCATTTTAATTTTATGAGAGAACATCAAATTTGCAAGCAAAAAGTACTTGGGTAACATTTTTCTAAGATGCACCGTTTAGAAGATATTACTGATTTAATATTGATTTTTTTGATAACTTAATAAGTTTTGGCCCTTTTCGGATGTACTCCGTATTTTTTAGTTTCAAAAGTATTTTTTTCGGAAAGATTGGAAAATTTTGAGTTAAAATGACACTGACAGCTTAAAGATTCGAGTGAAATTCTCTGCCTTAAAAAATATTTTGAAAAACAAGTTACAAAATCCCACTATCAGGAACAATGATTTCTTCAAGTGATTTTTGGTGCGTTGTGCTGAAAACGTGCTAACAAGTATTAGATAAAGGTAATTAGATACCAGTTAGCTGTACTACGTTAGCTGCGATATCTCACGGATGGTATCATCCAAAAACTAAAATCAATTGGATTTTCCAAGGTATCCACACTGAACACCAAGGATTTTCGTATCGTCTTGCCGTCTACATATTGATTCAAGAGCTCACCTCACCCAAAACGAAGAACAAAGCGTAGCCGGCGGCTCAAGGATGCCAACTGTTCAGACCATACCTGATGTACCTGATTCGCAAAAGCTATGAAAGTTTGGTCACGATACCATCAGCGTCAACGCTAAGCACAATTCAATCAAATGAAGACTTCACGATGCCTGTAGACGTCGAAATATTCAACCGAGGAATAGCAGCTATTCGTGTTTCGCCTATAGATTTAGGTAAGGTTAAAAATGTTCACTATCCTGAAAAAAGTGCGCTGAAATCGTCGAAGGTGTACGAAGAAATCTTTTAAATTAGACGCTAAAACAGAAAAGGCAAACGAGTTTGATGAAGTCATAGAAAATATGAAAATGAAATTTTTAAATTCAGCCACAAGGCAAGAAAACTATTAATTTTATCATTGTTACCAAAATCATAGTTAGTACAAAAATTGTAGACGAATTTAAAACGAGTAGAAATATGGCATCAGATGCAAGAATGTAAAGAGATAATGTATTTGATTCATCTCAAGGTTCAAGCTCTGAAAAGCTTTGAGTAATGAAACAAAGAACTGGTTTTGAATTTTTTGAGGACGATGATATAAGCCGTGCAATGCCAGGCCAAAGAGATTTTGTTAGCGTAAAGACAGGAAATAAGAGATTAGCTGTTCAGAAAAGATTAAGTTAATGATGACATTGAGAGAAGCTTTTAATCGCTTTAATGAAATGTACGTCAATGTTAAAATAGGGTTTTCATCATTTGCAAGCCTCCGGCCAAGGCAATGTAAACTATTGACTATCACAGGAACATCATAATGTTTGATGTTTGCACTACGCATGAAAATGTCAATTTAATTCTACATAGCTTAAAAAATACAATGTCTTGAATGATCTAAAAACATTAACGAATAGATTACTTTGCGAAAATAAGACAACTCATTGCCATCTACGAAGATGTAAAAACTGCCCAGATACCTCAGTTTTAGAAGACAGTTTATTGAAACAACTGGAAGAAAACTTTGTTGAAAAGCTTTCATTCGAATAATGGGTTACCACTTACAGATGTGATTTAGAAACTATTGTAAAGCAAACCGATGAGTTTGTTTCATTTTTCAGCTCAAAATTAGAAAGTTTGATTCCGCATGATTTTGTAAAAACCGAACAATCCAATTTTTTGAAAACTACAAAACAAAACTTGCAAGATGGTGAATTTTTAGCTATTTGTGACTTTTCTGAACATTACAGCTTCATTTTGCTGGATGAAGTTCAATCACACCATTGGAACGTGCAACAGGCCACAATCCACCCTTTCGTAATATATTATACTGAAAATATGCAAATTAAACATTTTAGCTTCATTATAATTTCTGAAGAACTAAGACATGATTCAGTCGCTATTAATTTGTTTATTGATAAAATGATAAACTTTTTACAAATTGATCAAAATAAAAACATAAAAAAAAATATTTTATGTCAGATGGTGCTGCTTCACAGTATAAAAACCGAAAAAACTTTTCTAGCCTTTGTAAATTTAAGTCAAAGTATGGTATTGACGCTGAATGGCATTTCTTCGCAACGGAAAAGGTCCATGCGATGCTATTGGAGGTACGATAAAACGCATGGCTACCAGAGCAAGTTTAGCCAAAGAACGCGAACACCCGATAAAGACTGCAAGAGAGTTATTTAATTGGGCAAACAAAAGAAAAGAAGAAGAACTTACAAAGTTGTCATTTTGTTATTCTACTTCAGAAGAATACGAAAATATGTCTTTGCAGCTAAATAATCAATATAATAATGCAAAAACAATTCAAGGAACTCAAAAATTCCACTCATTTCTTCCTCTATCAGAAAATACAATAAAGGCAAAGCTTTATTCAAACTGTCCTGACAATGATGCCAAAATATTCGATATTGTTAAGAAAGTTGTGTAAACAATAATTTTATAAAAATACAGGAATAAAAATAAACTGATGATATCCAACATATAATGTTATTTTTTATTGCGCACAATCACCATCCCTGAAAAATAAGCTTAATTCGCTCTTTTGAATCTTGCTAATTGAGGAGCTTGCATTTGCAGTTCTCAAAAAGGTGTATCTCGAAATCGAGTTGTCTCATCGGTTTGATGTCTGGGGCAATGTTCGGCAATAGAGAGAAAATATGCACAGTATAAACACATCCAGTTTAAATGGATTAAACAGTTAGGCGATATGCAAGAGTTGAATGCACATTTTCAACACAATACACCAAAAATAACTGGAAGAAATCATTGTTCCTGATAGTGGGATTTTGTAACTTGTTTTTCAAAATGCTTTTAAGGCAGAGAATTTCACTCGAATCTTTAAGCTGTCAGTGTCGTTTTTACTCAAAATTTTCCAATATTTTCGAAAAAAATACTTTTGAAACTAAAAAATACGGAATGCATCCGAAAAGGGCCAAAACTTATTAAGTTATCAAAAAAATCAATATTAAATCAGTAATATCTTCTAAACGATGCATCTTATAAAAATGTTACCCAAGTACTTTTTGCTTGCAAATTTAATGTGCTTTCATAAAATTAGAATGACAAACTTTTTTGACTTTTCTTAATAGCTTTTTTGAAAATTGTAATTTTTTTTTTTAATTTTTTTTCATTGTAACCTATTTTTCTCCAGAACAACCTACTGTGCTCTAGATAGCATTTTTAATCAGCTATAACATGAAGATAATCAAAAAATTATTGACATGTAACTTTTAAGGGAAAATTTATATTTTAGTTCAAAACACAAAAACCAAACTTTTTTTTTACCGTGCATATTTTTTCCATATAGCACCAACAATTGTCTAAAACTTCGCCCAAGACATCAAACCAATCTGACAAACCGTTTCCGAGGTACAATTTTTTGAAGATATCATGTGCATTTTTCATAGGCCCTTCTCATAAGTAAGGCTAGATTCAAAATGGCGAACCAAGTATGCAAAACGGCGTTTTTCTTCCCCAAAAACTTGTATGCAAGGTTTCATGCAAATCAAAAAATATGAAAATTACTCGTTGCTGAAATGATATGGAACCGCTCTAGGATAGGTTCTGTACAACATCTGGCTGCAGCTTCTTGTATAAGGAACCCCACTTTTTATTCATATATTCCTCAGATTTGACCTCCATGGGATGCCTTCGTAGTGTCTGCTTCATAATAGCCCAGTATTTTTCGATGGGCCTTAGTTCCGTTTCGTTGGGGAGGCTCATTTGGCACAAAAGACCCTGTTGGCTTCGTAGCACTTCAGGACAACATTTGAATAGTGGCACGAAGCTAGATCCAGCCAGAAGATCGTAGGGTCCTCGTGTTGCTTCAACAGAGGTGTTCGGAATTTGCAAATTATCACTCACGCGGTGAACTGGAAGAATAAACTGTTGTCCGAATTTTAGCTCACTATTTTATTTCCACAGAATAACACGGTAGATGCTTTTTGCTTTAGGTTATAATTTCAACTGACTTTATTTGGGATTCTGGCTGCCTTACATATACGTGTAGGGTCAGTTCAGATACGTGTGGAGACTCTCTCAGTTGGAGAACACCGAAAATTGCCGAATCTAATAGGCCTTTTTAGCTCATCGTGATCTACTTATTGATCTACCTACACTGGCCTGAATGATAGAGTGATAACAAATTCAATCCGAGAAAAAGAGTCAACTACTGCCATAAGGGTAGTCTAACTAATATTAGGGTAATTCAAAAGCTTATCTTTAACATATGCCGGCCAACGTTAAAACCTAGGTTTTAACCTATCTATTCTATAGTGAAAGGATTCGTATCTCTATTCACAAACACTGGAGGTTGCCGATCTTTCAATCGGTTGTAGATTACATCTGAGGTCACTCCCCTTTTCCATCAGCTGCTGGATCTGGTTCATCGTTCATCGGTAGGAATCGGTTGCTCGATCATCGCATCACTATGTATCGTTCGTTCTTCCTTCCTTCACATCATCGGTGGAATCGTCAGCGCTGTGGTTGCAGGTCGTTGCGGTTGTGCTCACGGCGTGTGGCACCCCTCCGTCGGTCGATCATGGTGGGAGACAAAAATTCCTTAAGCTTTTTGGAAATTCATTAAATAAACAAAACTTACATGGGCCGGAGGCCCCCAGGCCTCCGTTCGTTGCGCAGTACGAAACTGCGATGGAAGAGAAGATGGTCATCAATGGGCATCAGAGGACATCAGTGGACTCGCGGCTTGCGAGCGGGGATGGCGGGTCTATCGGTAGCACACAAATTTTAGAAATTGCGCGCCGGTACTCTCCGTCCTTTGTTTTTACTACGACGACGCGAATGTTCCCATCATCTCCCCTGAAGATGTGCGTCACTCAGCCGTAGCGCCATTTGAGTGGTGGTAGTCCATCGTCTTTGATCAGGACTAGGGTTCCGATGACGACGTTGTCCTTTTCGCGGGTCCATTTGGTTCTAGGCTGCAACCCGGAAAGATATTCCGTGGCCCAGCGCTTCCAGAGCCGTCGGAAGAACTCTTGAACTTCTTGCCATTTGCTGAGCCGGTTTAGAGGTTTATTTTCCAGTTGTTCGGCCGTCAGGATAGAGTTTCCCAGGGTGGATTTTACGTGGGTCTTCATCGACTTGATTCCCGCCTCCCATAGGCCGCTGAAGTTTGAAGAGCGAGGGAGAATAAATTTGCATTCTATGCCGTCTTCGGCACAACACCTAGCGACATCGTTCTGCATCTGTTAACTTTTAAACTGCCAGTTCGGTTAATTCACGGTGAGCTCCTCGAAAATTCTGTGCGTTGTCGCACTCGATTAGTTTGGGTTTTCCTCTTCAGGCTACAAAGCGTCGGAGAGCTGCGAGGAACGAACTCGTTGAAAGGTCTCCAACGAGCTCGATATGAACAGCTTTTACCGAAAGGCAAACAAATAGGGCTACACAGGCCTTGACAGGCCTCGATTTGCGCTCAGGAAAGCGATAATATACTGGCCCGCACAGATCAACGCCGGTACACAGGAAAGGCATCGTTGGAGAGACACGTTCAGCTGGCAGATCACCCATAATTTGTTCCGTAATTCGAGCACGGCAACGAAAGCAGTTTCCGCACGAACGGATGATTTTTCGAGCGAGATTTCAGGAACGTAGCGTCCAAAATTTCTCCGTGAGACTTGAGATGAGCAGTTGCGGTCCGGCATGCAGCAATTTCTGGTGATAATATCGCGTGACCAGTTCGGAGAATGGATGATTAGATGGCAAGCTAAACGGATGTTTCCGGTCTGTAGGAACTAATGCATCACGTAGCCGACCACCGACTCGCAAGATACCTTGATCAACGAACGGTCTGAGGTTCTTCAGTTTAGATGTTGGTTTGACTTGTCCAATGCTGGTCAACGACGAAAATTCTTCCCGAAAAGCTTCACGCTGAGTAATTCGAACGAGGCACCGGAGGGCGTCATCTAATTCGACGGTATTCAAACGTCCTGAGCGACGTTGTGTGCGGTTGATTGGATTCGAATTGAAGCGAAATCTACGAACCCATGCCACTACTCGGAGTAGTGTCATGTACGTTGAGCGCAAGGCAAAAATTGGGTTTGGTGGGACGGTTTGGATGGCGAGAGTGACTTGCCGTACTTCAAGATCTTCCGCCGAGAAGTTTCCGTGTGAGGTGTGGATGACGGACGACTGTTGCGTGTTGGATCTCCGAAACCCGGTTGGCAACAAAAGTTTTCCATCGTGACGGAGTTGCTGAAAGCCAAAGGAGGACAATGGTGGAGTCTGACCAAAACAACGTTTGAGCTTCAAGGTTGACGGCAGTTTGCGCCTTTTGGAACAAATGTGCAAGTAGAAGCGCCGATGAGAGTTCCAGGCGCGGTAAACAAATTCGTTTCTCCTTCCAAGAGTCCGCCAAAGGAGCGACTTTTGATTTTGCGGTAAGAAGATTTACGTTGACCGTTCCGTCGTCTGCTACGACGCGGATGTAGAGGCACGCATCGTATGCCTTTAACGATGCATCGCAGAATCCATGTATTTGGAACGATGCTGGTTTGATGACTGGTGCAACCCATCGCGGAACTGACAGGTTACGAAGAGCGAGAAGATTTTCCCGAAACTCGTGCCACCGTTTTTGCAACTCGTCGTCCAGAGGTTCGTCCCAACCCTTCTGGCTTCTCCAGTCGCCGAGTGTTGAGAAGACTGCTCCCCTTTTCGAAAGAAGGACGCCGAATCGCCCTGTTTTTTCACGAGTTGTAGTAGCAGAAAAGTGAGCCTCACAAAGGGTTTCTTCGACGGAGAGAGTGCTGCTAGATTGGCACGATTCTAGCTCCCAGAAGCGTTTTACCTGATCGTCGAGTGAGCTGGTACTGCACACGTGGACGAAGCTAATTGACGGTGACGGTGATGAACCTACTCTTCCGGATACGACCCATCCAAGCACAGTTTTCTGCAGTACAGGTAGATTGGTTCCAAGACGAACTAGACCTTCTTCCACGAGCTCATAGTACACTTCCATCCCTAGAATCGATCGGACCAGGCTGATGGAAGCCAGGATCAGCCAGAACAAGGTTTGTCGGTATGTTCCACTCCTGGGTGTTCAATGCCTTGGCTGGAAGCTCGCGCGTAATTCCTGGCAACACATGGAATGAGAAATCTGCGACAAAACTCGAACAATTGGGCTCGATTCGGGCATCGACAGTGTTGCAAGACACGACAGTAGCATTTCCGACGCCTTCTATCTCCTGATGAGTTTTGATACGGCGAAGTTTAAGTTTCTGCGAAAGCTGCTCTGTCATCAAATTACTCCGCGAAGCAGGATCCAGCAAAGCACGTGCCCATACAGCGTAGCCGTTGCAGTCAGCAATCTTCACCGCCGCGGTTTGCAGCAAGACAGTCTTAGGAACGGAGCGAACACTTCCTAGTAGAGCAGCTGGTACGTGGCTAGTCGATGGGCCATTAGCGGACAGGGCTACTGAGTTTGGTGGCGAAATAGGTTGAGACGAGGAGGTTTGAGGCTGAACTGTAGTACTACGAACGGACGGCGGATGAGTTGGGGTTGAAGCAGGTTGTGTTGGAGTCGATTTTTGGGTTGAAGTGCTATCCGACGATCGAAGTGTGTTATTGAGGTGCAACATTGTATGATGTTTCTGTCCACATACTCGACAACAGCTAGACGGGCACTTTTTTACGAGGTGGAAAGGCGAAAAGCAATTAATGCAAAGCGACTTTTTCTTGATTGGTTCGATTCGTTGGGGTACTGGTGTTTTACGAAAGGTTTCACAGTGGAATGGGGAATGCGACGATTGCTTGCAGAATGAACAGGAATTTTGTGAGGAGTTTGTTGTTACTGCATGACTTAGCTTCGGTTTCGACGACCGAACTGGATCAGGGTTGGACGAATCTGGATTACGAATCTTTGACGACGACGACAGCGATTGCAGTATTGAACAGTGCCCACGCAGGAATTTGAGGACATTTTCGTATTCTGGTACTGCCGTAGAATTATGATGCTGTTCCCACTGCTTCAATGTGGCACCATCCAAGCGTGCGCAAAGCATGTGTGCAAGATGTATAAAAAGTCATTTTTTGCGTGACGTAATTAAGGGACGTTCCCATACTTGATTCAACCCTCCATGTACTTTTTGTCAAATTTCCAAGAAATTTAAGGTATCACATGCTGGGTTTTGGTCGATGATGATATACCTAGCATAAGAAAATAAGCTGGTTTCATATACAGTGTGTCTCACAATAGGTGTCACCTTTTCTAGGCTTGGTTTATTTAATTTTAACAGCGTGTGTTCTTTCCTTCTTATCGTTGAAGTGATTCCGTTTGTTTATATCTATCAGCTACCATGGAAGCCATACGGGAGCAAGTTTTAAAATTACATTTTTAAAAGTTTGAACCGCGTCGGATATTCAATAGCCTTAAGCAGTTCGGAGTGAGTAAGCGTTTTGTTTTTCGTTCCTTGAAATGGTTAAATGTCCATATTCATAACAAAGGAGGTGCCAGACGAACTGCCAGAACGAAGAAAAAGATCAAATGTGTGAGGGAGCGAATAAAACGTAATCCGGCCGTATCTGGCCGTAAATTGAGCAAAAAATTGCAAATGTCCCCTGCTTTAATGAACAGACTTCTCAGACATGATCTAGAATAAAAACCGTACAAGAAACAACGGGTTCACGGGTTGACGGAGTGTCGAAAGCAAGCCAGGGTCCAAAGAAGCAGAAATCTTTTGGTTTGGCACGGTGACTGCGAGATTTTATTTTCGGATGAAAAGCTCTCCCTCCCTCAGGACAGTCATAATCAACAAAATGATCGTGTGTATAGCAAAAGTCTACACAGATAAAAAGAAACACTGAATTTTCTGCGTTATCTAATGCACATAAAGGGAATGCTAGATTTGGCAGAACATAATGGGATATTTCATGTAAATTTAAGCCAGATAACGCCTAAATCTAGCCAGTTGTATGAAAGATTGTAAACAATATCGTTGTTTACGTTCCTTTGACTTGGAATTACACGAGGGGAAATTTCACGTGCTTGTATGGGGTGCGTTTTCTCGGTTTCATGGTATGGGGTGCGTTTTCTCGAAAAGGAAAACTTCCTTTTCTTTTCATAGAACCTAACGTGAAAATCAACACTTAATATTACATCGAGCAGGTTTCGAAGATCCATCTGCTTCCTCATGCTTCTACACCGTATGAGAATACACCATATTGTTTCCAACAGGACTCAGCTTCAGCTCACAAGGCCTGCATCTTCACCGGATCTCAACTCACTTGACTACTTTGCTTGGAATTATATGCTTCAACATATAGGCCCTATGAAAGAGCTTACTTTAAGATCGATTCAAGAAACGTTTGGTTGGTATTTGGTACCAAATTTCTCAGAAAATCGTCCGTCTCAGCTGCCATGGGTTTTCAAAGCGTTTGCACAAAGTTTTCAAGAAAAATGGCGAAATATTCGAACTAAATTATTATGGTTTATTTCTATAACATATTTCTTTCAAATGATTTATTTTTCATTGGTGATTTGGTTGACTTGTTTTTCTGTTATCCCATTTTGTTTTAGTGATAACTATTGTAAGACACTCTGTAAATGATAAATTCTGCTATCCCAGATATCAGTTTGATTTCCGCTGTTATCGCATACCAAATTTGGTTATCACCATTGAATAATTTTGTTCTCATATTTTAACGTTTTCAACATACATTATTTTACGAAAGTTATTAGTTGGATGCAAAACTATGAATATTACCAGCACATTTAACAAGAAATAATTCTTGTTATCAAACTTTTTTTTTTTAAATTTGAGCGTGAGAATTTGAAGGACTGTGAACAGGTTTGGTGCCAAGTACCAAACAGAATATCTTTTCTTATGACTTAACATAGTATATTTAAAAAAATGTGTTATCATCTCTCATCATCAGATTTTCTTTCTTTGAATGCTTCCTTTGAAAGATTTTTCAAAACCATTCATACATAAAGGGTGTCCACGATGAAATTGCCACACACAAAATTGATTCGCAAAATTCGAGTTTTCGTCCGATTGCCATCAAATTTTCAGGGATTGAGAAATAACTATTAAACTTCATTTTACCATTTTATTCGTATTTTATTTACAGTCCATACGCAAATGCCCGCACCTTGGCCTTAACCCCGGCCATAAGATTCTGCACAACCTGTGAATCAACCGTTTCTTGCATGTAAACCCATACTTTCTTCAGTTCCTTGACTGTCTTCACTACCTTAGGTCGTTTAAGAAGGTGCTGCTTCATAATCGCCCAGTACTTCTCGATGGGGCGGAGCTCCGGAGTGTTGGGAGGGTTGAACATTTTCGGCACGAAATTGACCTTATTGTCCGCATACCACTTCAGCACGTCCTTGGAGTAGTGGCATGAGGCCAAATCCGGCCAGAAGATTGTTGGGACGTTGTGGGCCTTCAGGAGAGGAAGCAGCCGCTTCTGGAGGCACTCTTTATGTACACCTGTCCGTTCATCGTGTCCTGGGTCACGAAAAGGTGCACTCCGCTTCCCGCACGTGCAGATGGCTTGCCAAACCAGGAATTTCTTCGCAAATTTGGACATCTTCTGAGTGCGGACATGCTCCAGGAACGCTGAACTTATCGCCTGGCCGTGAAAAACAGGTTGCCGGGGATCTGTTTGAAGTCGGCCTTCACATATGTTTCGTCGTCCATGATGCAGCATTCAACTTTCGTCAGCATGTTGAGGTACAACTTCCTGGCACGGGTTTTGGCGGACTTGTTCTGCTTCTCGTCGCGATTAGGGGCCTTTTGTACCTTGAACGTTCGAAGCCCAGCCTTAGTTTTGGCCTTCTGGACAAAACTTCGGCTTAGGTGCAGCTTCTTAGCCACATCCCGATCGGAGGCGTTCGGATTTCGGTTGAAGGCCCCAACTACGCGGTTGTGATTTTTGGTGTTGTACGGAATACTTTTTCCTTCACTTCTGGGCTTCCGATCGGTGGTCAACCGTTCCTCGAACCGCTTAATCGCTCGCGACACCGTGGAATGGAATTCGCGATTCCCAACGTTTTAGCGATGGAACGATGCGAGAGATCCTTGTTCTCGTGATGAATGCGCAAGATTTTATCACGCACGAGCTGTTCTTTCGACTCCATTTCCGCGAGTTTTGATCACAGGACTTTAAAACTGCAGGATGTAAATAATGCACTATGAACTAAATCCACCCAAATTTTCATCAAATTCTACCCAACGGTTGAAAAGTTAGAGCAATTTCATAGTGTGGCAATTTCATCGTGGACACCCTTTACCTCACAATTAGAAAAAAAAATCAAGATTTAAGTGCCGAGCAGAAATCAGAATCAGCAGAATGTTCCTAAATAGTCAAGATGCTCCAAACGAAAAATAAAGGTAACGGAGCAGTCTAGCAACCGGCACCTAACAATTCAAGTAAAGTAAAAAATTGCCCATCGGAATTGACTTCTGAACGGAAGACGAGCGATATACGATTTGTTGACTTGTTAATCCTGACCCAGAATTGCGGATGAGGTTTTCAATGCGATGAGTTCTCAAAGCCTCTGATGGGAATGGATTTGACCACTTACGGAGCTGTGCTTTCAACTCGTGCTCCCTTATGCTGGATGCTGGATGATGTTGCTGAGTCGTTCGATAGTGAATGGACGTTTTCCTACGAGTCTTGAAAGGAAATCTTCTGTCGGCGTTTTCTCCGAAATGGAAAATTGTGTGACGGGATAGTGGAGCGTAAAATTTCGTTCTCCATCATGGGAAAACAAATCGATCTTATGATGCCTGTGGCGACACTTTACGCAAGGAGTCATCTGAACTTTTCGGAAGTAAACTTGACAAGCTCAAAAGTGCCAAATAGAAATTGATCCCCTTTTACCATCTGTTACGAGTGGCAGCGTTTCAAAACGAATCACCATCCTCATTTCGTTGCCATTCATCATTATGCTCTGCTTGCTCAGCCAGTGGATCGGCAAAATAGCATCAGCAGCTCTAGCAAAGTTTATTATTTCATTATTCACGCTTCGATGCACCCGACCACATACAAACTTGTTCGTTCAATAGAGCCCCCTCGGCCCCACCCACGACCGAGCGAGCGGGCGGAAGCCGGAACAAAGCAGACGACGGGCAACATCTGCCAGTGCTCCACTTGGAGCGTGAATCTCGCCGCAAAACTTGTCAAAGAAGCACTAAACCGCGGATGGCTGGCTGGCTGACTGGCTGGCTGGCCACCGCCAATACCATCCAATTGCCACCTATGTTCCTCTTCTTGGGTCCTGGGGCGCGCTCAGTGAGACTTTTGGCCGAGCATACCCTCAATTGAGCACACTTTATCATCGATACGTGATGCATTTCAGTCGGTTGATCCATCTTGCTCCGAGATGCCAATATGGGATGCCTTAAGCGTCACGTCGTGCACTGGAATGTACAGTGCTGCCAACACAAAGACGCGTAAAAGTTTGATTTAGAGGCCAGGGAGAGTAGAGTGAGCACTTAGCTGCACTCGGTTATTGCACACTGGTTCGGAAGAGTACACACTGGGCCTGGGAGTAAAGTTTAGCATGGAAAAAATGGACTTTACTCTGAAATTTACACTCAATTGAGTTGACTACTCCAGTAATTTTTTTTTAGTTTAGCTAAAACTCCATTCAAGTAGAAATAGTTCATAAGTTGACCGCAAAGATGGTGCAACGATAGATACTGTTTCATTTAACATGATTGAGATTTACTGTCTTCAACAAAGTTGTTGATCTAGTGGAAAGTTGCCGAAAACATGCAGTTTGTATTTCTCCAAACAAATAAGATAGACGATGTTTTTATAAATTTGTGATATTCACGCTTTTGACTAAGGACTAGGTGTTTTCTATACTGGGGTACAATTTGATAAAAAATGGCATAACGACCGTTACGAAAAGCGGTCAGATTTTGAGCGTTGATATCTTAGTAATTTCACGAAAAAAAATTAGAAAATTTTGCACCAATCGGTCGGAAATATCTTTACGCATCAACTTTAATATAGAACAATGTTGATTTTGGGCCACATACAATTGAAAAATTCATAAATATTAATAAGTCTTAAAACGTTAATCAACCCCTTTAGGCCTAAGGGATCATATATGACCCCAAGAGGAAAATGGCTGTATAAAATCACAAAAACTGAATAAAAGTGTACACTGTCATCGTCAAATTGGTTTTACATCAGTTTTTCTATCTGGGAAATAAAAAAACGCACATGAATTTAAGGACTAATGAACGACCCAGAACATCCTGAATGTGAAGACGTTCAGGAAGAAAAAATAAGCACCTTATCAATAATGTTAACCGTTGTTTTTGAATTTTAAGCATATGCATACGTATTATTTAATTATCGTATATAAACGATAACTATTTTTTAACCTTTTTGGGATGTTCTAGGTTATCCAAAATGTACTTGAGTGCAGAACTTCAGATCTACAGTTCAAACAGTAGCTTCCAGGGCTGTATAAGCTAATGATATGTATTTAAACGTATTGAATCAACCTTTTGGAAGAACAACAGTCATTATTTGATAACTTTGAGATGTTCTAGGTCATCAAAACTGTCCTTGAGTTCAGAGCTTAAGGTCTACAGTAGTAATTATAACATTTTAAGGCTATACAAAGTAACGCTACATATTCAAACCGTAGTCAGTGAATATTTTTGAACGTAAACAAACATTACGAGATATACTTGGATGATCGCGAGTTGAGAACATTCTATCTACATTTGCAACAGTAGGTTTTTCTAGTATGCAAACAATATTAATTGATGAGTGTAAAACGTCAACAGACATAATGCGACAACCATGATATATTCTAGGTCATCCAAACTGTCCTTAAGTTCAAAATATAAGATCTACAGTTGTAACCGTAGCTTTTTGAGCAGTATAAAGTGACTATATGTATTCAAACATATTCAATGCATCTTTGGGAAGGTGAATCATTCATATTTTATGGCTCTCTGGTACTTTAGGTCATCCAAACTGTCCCGGCAACCAGAAATTAAGATTTACAGTTAAAACAGTCATTTTTAGGCAATACATCGTACCAATTAATATTCATATAGCATATTCAACTAATATTCTTAAAGGTCAACAAACATTATAAGGAATATGACTGATTCTGGGACATCCAACCAATCTTTGATATCAGAACATAGGACCTGCAGTTGAAACACAAGTTTTCTGGGCTCTGTATTGAACCATATTCATTGAAAATCTTGCAAAGCCAACAGACATTTTAAGATAATCTTTTAGGTAATCCAAACTATCCTTGAATTCAAAACATAAAATCAACAGCTGTAACTGTAGCTTTCTGGAGCAAACAAAGTAACAATATGTATTTGACCATTTTAGGTGAGTTTTCTGGAAGGTAAACAAATATACCTTGGGATGTTGTAGTTCACCAAAACTGCGCAAGAGTTCAAGAGTTAGGTTCTACAGTCGTAACAATAGTTTTAAAACCTATGAAAGGTGACAATCCGCATTCAAAAACATTCATGATGATGATGATGATGATGATGATGACGAAGATGGTCCTTCCACATACCCCCATAAAGGTTTGAGGTAGATGATTGATCTTTACGATAATCAAATATAGAGCAACAATTTAATCATTTCAAACAAAAACAAAATCCATCTGATTTCATTTATAGATATAAACACTTGGATTGCTTTTGATCACTTTTCTGTTTAGTAATAAATAAAAAAAATAAGTGCTGTTGATTTTATTTTAAATTTTTCGTAAGCCTTGTGGTCAAAAAGGCCGACAAAATCCAGGACATTGCCAGTTATTAAAAACTCTGCTAAGTTCGAAAACTATGGACATCAAACGTATTTTCAAGACATTTCTGACCAGGCCAGACGGCTCACTAAGGATGAGACTTCAATTCGTTAAAAAAAACAGAATAGTCAGCTCAACAGTCCTAAACTTTGGGAAAAATCTGTCCAAAATTTCGAAGAAAATCTTTTTAAATTTGTTGAAAGTTTCCTCCTGAACTTCTGAGAAGTCCTTTTCTCAATTTCGGGGAAGTTTGTTCCTGACATTCAGAGAGATTCCTGCTTCTACTACGAGATACACCACATACTTCTGGAAAATTTCTGAGAGTTCCTGAATTTTTTTAAAACCTCAATTTGAAATTCTAGATTGTTAGATTATGAACTTTAGGAAAACTCTGTGGCAAAAAAATTTGGAAAGTCCTCTCCTGTACTAAAATCTGTATCCACATTAATCAGGACACCTTCAAATCATTGTAACTTTTGAAATATTGCACGTAGTAATGAAAAATTTCACTGTGGTATAGTTGAGAGTCTATGATGAAAAAGACTATGATTGATGTTTACATTTCATTGATGTTTACAATTCGAATTTTGTTCGGGCGTACGGCAAATTCGGGACGTTGCAAAAACATTGGATTTGCTTAAATCCACTGTTCACGATGTGCTCAAATTATTTTCGGAACGTTTGACGGTGGAGAGGAAACCAAGAAGTAACAAAAACATTGGACGCGCTGATCCTGTCATGGACCGAAAGGTGAAAAGGATATTAAGGAAAAACCCAAATCTCTCCATTCAAACGGTGGCTCGTAAAATAGGAATGTCGCCTGGTTTTGTCCAAAAATCAAAACAACGTTTCGGACTTAAGTCGTATAAAGTAAAAACAGTACCAAAATCGCAACGACAAACAGAACTTGGCAGCAAAATCACGGGCTCGACGTTTGTACTGTGAATATTTGACGAAGTTTTCATGCGTTGTTATGGACGATGAAATTTATGTCCTGGAGGATTTCAAGCAGCTTCTAGGGCTGGCTTTTTATTCTGCTATGGCCAGAAATACTACAGCTGAGCATTTCAGAACGAAGTAGGCATCGAAATTTCCCAAAAATACTTGTCGTAGGCCAAAAATACCTTGTCAGCAATTTGCACGTCTGGCAATCAGAGCAAATCTTTCGTCACTGCAGGCACAATCAACAAGAAGATCTATCAGAAAGGGTGTCTGCAGAAGCGATTGCTACCCTTCATCAAAAGTTTCAAAGAAAAACCTTTGTTCTGGCTCGATTTGGCATAACTATGCTAAAACTGTGATGGTACCAATCTCCAAGCAAATCAAGTGAACATTGTACCGAAAACCTCAAACCCACCAAATCACCCTGAGCTACGACCAATCCAGAAATATTGGGCTCTGATGAAGCGGAAACTTTCTGGAAATCAAAGACATCAAACACTTCCAACAAATTTGGACAAAGACGGCTTCTACGATTTTTGAAGAGTCTGTACAAACCCTAATGGACGGAGTTAAGCACAAAGTTCGAAAATTTTAAGCAAATACCGAATATCTATGTTTTGTCTTCACGAATTGTTAAAACACATGCCATGAATTTGAAATAAACAACTACGACGGAAATATAATGCGAAATTCATGTTTTATTCATGTTTTGAGGTGTCCGGATTATTGCGGATTCAGACCATACAGAGAAGTTTTTCACTGAAACGTTTGGTCTCTCTGGTAAGTTTTGATTTCTGAAATTTGGGGATTTTTGTTCCTGAGCTTATTCTTTCTTAACTTCTGATAAGTCATATCCTGATCTACGAAAAATATGTTATTTTGGGAAAGTTCTCTCCAGAATTTTGAAGAAAATTCCCATAGATATGCGGAAATGTTTTTCCTAAACTTCTCAGAAGTTCTCTTTTGAAGTTTGGAACTATTCTGAAATTTTTCACTTGAACTTCGGAAAAGTTTTTCCAGATTTTCTGAGAAATTTTTGCTCAAACTACAGTACAAAACACCCTCTGTACATCTGTAAAGTTTAATTATGTACTTTGGAGAGCTTTGCTTCCTGAACTTCTTCATTGTTAAAATTCTGATATGTTGACTTCTGAACTTTGGAAAAGCCCTCTGGCACTTTTGGCAAGCACTAACTAATTTTATCTGGAAGTTTGTTCCAGGACTTCTAGGAAGGCCTTTCCTGAACTTCAGAAAAGTTCTCTTTTGAACTTCTAGGATGTATCGTCTTGAGCAGTGCCCTCTCTGGTTAGTTTCTTGCTAATCTTCTGGAAGGTTTTTTGCTGAACTTCGCATTGTTTGCTGAAGTTCCATTTGTAATTTTTGGGAAGAATGTCAGAACCACTGGAAAGTTTCGAACTTCTAAGAAATTCTCGTCCCTACACTTATTCCTGAGGCTCTGAGAAGTCCGCTCCTGATTTTTGGGGAAATTTTCTGCTGAACTTCTGTTATCTTGAACTTCGGGGGTATTTGGTCCTGAAATTTTGAGATATTCCTGTTTAAATTTCTAAGAAGTACTCCTTATACTTCTAAGAAGCTTCTGTCTGACCTTTGGAGAAGTTTTTGTTTTACAAGGAAGTCTCTACCTGAGCTTCTAGAAAGTATCTTCCTGAGCATCTAGGACTTTTTGTATTTCTGACCCAATATGCTATCGTGGTCCAAGTGAATCGAGCTCGTGGTCAATACCCACCAGTTCTCCTTAACATTCAGAAGCTCAATAACGCAAAAGTCTCTGGCGATGTCCACATTCATTTTAATCAGTTCAAT